>CAUHTR010007982.1:20194-113207 GCA_959609185.1 Schmidtea polychroa
AAACAGAAAAAAGAGGAAAACGTGGGTCAAGAGAATCTAAAGAAATAAAAGGTGAATATTATCTATTTACAAAGCATCAACGCCGTGCTGAGAATCGGTCAAACGTAACTTTGATTATTGATTGTAAAGTGGTGAGAAAAGATTGTGAGTTTTGTTAAATTAACCAAAACCCAACAAATATAATTTAATATTTTAGAAATTGAATGGTTGAATTATGAATGATGAAATATCTGCGTATGATGAAGGGTCACAGGCAGGAGAATATCACTTCCAGAGGATTAAAAAATAAATTTTCAATAATTAGAAATTAAAACATTTACTGTGAAAGTATTCTTAAGCTACAATTATTTTTTTCATTTATGTGCTAAAAACGTTGCCTATCAATGTGCGCCAAGTGATGAAACATAATTTTATGCGCAGTTGTGTCGGGATTATACGTAGGTTCAACAACCCAGCAAAAGCATCCAAAAATATACATCACATATACTCAATACATAGCTTGAAAATATTCTGATTTGAGAAGCCTCTTAGGAGCCACTGGATATTATCATTTATTGGTGCCGTATATAGTTAGTATCTTGGCTCCATTAAAAAAATTTAAATTAAAATATATAAATTGTTTTAATAAACAAAATAATAATAAAAATTTTTCAAACTAAAAAATGTCTAATTTCAAATTAAAATCCTTAATTTATATAGTTATTATATCCTTACTAATGATGCCAAGAAAACTGTCGAAATATATTATGGACATAATGTTTGATTGGCGCTTTCTTATAATTAAATCATTGCCATGTATGTTTAACTATTTAATATAAATAGCTTTATAGATTCAAATAATTTATTAATTGCCTTAAATTTAATTATATTGAACAAAATCAAAAAATTTACTAAATATTTTAAAGAATGATAATTATTTTTATTTATATATATTAAAAAGACCTAGGTCACTCACTCACTGATTTTGTAACGCTTTTAATTTAAAAAATTATAATTATATCATTAACAATTGTAAGTAGTTGTTAATGATATAATTATAATTTTTTAAAAATTGAGCGTTACAGAATCAGTAGGTGAGTGAGTGACCTGTACCTTTATAAGTAGTTATTATTAGTTTAGTATCTAACGTAAACCAGAATTGCCTTAATTTTCAATTTTGATTTAAAAAGTCTGAAATTATTGAAATTCGACACATTTCTTTGTCAAAAATATTCCACTATATATTCGGTAAGAGAAATTAAATTTTATTTCTTTCTAAGTCTATTGATGATTTTTTACCATTTTTAGTTTTATCTTGATCATTTCTTTTGAGCACAGACAATCAATTTTTGAGAAGTTCTTGGAAAATTTTTCGTAAGTCTAAAAATTAATTTTTCAAAATTCAAATCAAGTCAAGATCAAAATTGAGCCAAACCTTCAACAAGGTCATTTACTCAACGACAATCATATTTTCACGCAGCAATATTGTGTATAGAGAAATTTTGTAATAAATAAATCATTCTTATGAACTAGAAATTAATTACTCATTCTTTTTACTGAACTCATTCACATACCAATTTTTGGTTTTCGAACACACTGATTCGAACGCATGAAATAAGATTCACGTGAAGGACTTGAGATTTTGAAAAAAAGGGCGCCGTAGGAGCCCGAGAAAAACCTAGTTATTTATATAATACATTTTTATTATTGATTTTAATTAGTATGCCTGATTGTCCAAATTACTCAAAAAGTAATAAAAAATATAAATGTTTAATGCATACAATATATTTTATTATGAAACTCATACAGTATAATTATACGATAAATTTTATGATAAATTTTTAGTAATAATATTTATATTTCTAGTTCTGTATTGTTCTGTAATTCTTGTAAAATAGCCTTCATATTGAAAATAAAATTCTAAAATATAAAGATTCCATTAAAAGAATGTTAATTATTATTCTATGAAATAATTATATATATATATATATATATATATATATATATATATATATATATATATATATATATATATACAAGTGCGCACCCATGATTTCCGCTTGAAGAAGCTCAATTTGAGAAAAAAAATTTTAAGGGTCGAGTTCATTTTGAAAATAGAAGGCATGAGAAAATACAATATTAATTTACTTTTATATTCATTTTGAATAGGAAAGGGATTAAATTAATTGTATTTACTACAAAGGGTGCCGCTATTTAACAGTCAACGCACTGCTTATCAAATCTTATTATCCTGAGAACTTAGTAAGCTCTTTTGTATTTAACTGTTTTCAGTTAATAATTTAGATAATTTCACTCATTAAAATTTGGCAAACGTCACAATAAATTTAATGATCTTTTATGGTCTTAGGGGGCTCATATATGGGATACAGCTGGTATGCACCGGTACACCCGTACTGGTTCTTAATAAGTTTTAGTATGCGCGTAGGAATTTTTCATTTTATAAATCAATGAAAATTTGGAAAGCGTACCGGTTCACTATAATTATAATATATATATATATATATATATATATATATATATATATATATATATATATATATATATATATATATATATATATATATATATATATATATATATATATATATATATATATACGTGTGTAGGTGTGTGTGTGTGTGTTGCTAAGGTTCACATTTCCTAATCATGACTCCAATGAAGTCTACAATGTTCTAAATTTGAATACTGATTATGACGTAATGAAATGGAATTTAATAGTTAAGATCTTATTTTTTTAACAAATAATAAATAAGAACAGTTGTTCTTCAAAAGAATCATTTGTTTAAAGCGTGGGTGTTTAACCTTTTACAGCATCTGGACCGCGTGGTAAATTTTTTGTAGCAGGCAGTAATTCTATTTCTATTATATTTGATGTTAATTTAATTTAACTGTAATGTTCAATCATAATTATTTATTCAAAATTTTGAACTTTTCATATTTCTCAAAAAGGTTTCCCCAAAAATTGTTTTTTTTTATTATAGGAATTTTGTATGTCTTTATTTTTTGGAGCCTTATTTATTTTTTCTTCCTCAAATTATTTTTTTCAATTCCTCTATTATAGGATCCTAATAACTGTTTGAAGTTCTTAAAAAGTATTGTCAATTAAAATGGGTGTATATGTGTTTCAATAGCATCATTTTATTAATTTGTTTTAAACACAATGAATAAAAATAAAAATTACTTTAATTAATGAGACTTTACTGGTAATCTGAAATATATGTCATTCAATTATTGTATCGTTTATTAACAAATTACCGTCATATTTGCAATGTTTTCATCGGATGGATTCCGTAATATCAATTCATTTTTTCTTTGAATACATTTATTACTGATATTGTCGAATGCCCTTAATGCCACTCCAATTAGTGTCGCCTGCAATTTAATCATTTTAAACTTATTTTGTAAAAAATAAATAATAATAAATCTATATAAATATACAGTAAAACCTCTTTATAAAGTACACCCCATATAAGGTACATCTTCGTATATGGTACAAAAAGTATAAAAAATAAATAAAAATAAAAATGCTATTTATTTACATAAAGTGAAACCTCTCTATAAAGTATATACCCATAATATACAACTTCATATATGGTACAAAATGGAGTAAAAAATATAATAAATCTATCAATTTATAAAAGACATAAAATACCCCCTATAAATGACGAGAAGAGAAAAAATTCTTCTGAAAACGAAAAAAGAAATTATCAAACAATCGGATGCGGGAACTAGTATAAGAAAAATTGCAGAGAATCTTAAAATGTCCATGAGAACGGTACAATGGGCAAGTAATCATTGGTGATCTTATAAACAATAGATCATTGAATAGATGTAGAATTGTTATGCAGTCTGGTGTAAATACAATTTTATATAGGTGGTTTTCAATAGAAAATACGTATGAATATTCGATAAGGTGACCCATTTTAAAAGAAATATCAATTTGCATAGCTGCCAGTTTGGGAACCGATAAGCAGAATTTTACAGCGTCAGAAGGCTAGCTGCAGAATTTGATGAGATAGTTGAGGAAAATGTTATTGCTGATTTAGTTAACGAGTTCTATGATAATGGGGTTGTTGAGGAAAAAATAAACCGGAAGCAGTGGAAATTGATGTAGAATTGATTCGGTATTGTAATGAAGAAAATTGCTATCGTGGGAATATTTGAAAATTTTCTTTTTCAACTCATTTATTTTTGTTAGCGTTTTCCGTGTGTATAATATCATCTAAAATGAAGTGGCAATCCAATATTTGAATGATTCCAATATGGGAATACTGGTAAAATTTGGGAAAAGATTTAAAAGCATAGAAATTCAAATTCAATCATCAACTTACCTTTTCTCTCAATAATGCTTTCTGGTTAAACATATCTATTTCTACTTTTTTTAATTTATCTCTGACTTGTTCTTTACGCATATATAAATCGGACAAATCTTTGTTTTTTAACACCAAAACTTTGTCTTGATTCACATAAAACATGTATGACTGATCAAAAATGTGTTGCATCTAAAATATTTATGGTATTAATTAAAAATGATTAATTTGTTTTAATTAGTAACATTCACTATTTTATGTTAAATCTTTTTAATTTTTATTAGACATGATTTCATTTTATGTAGAAAATGAAACTTTGACAAAATCTATTATAAAATATTTACAACAATAATGTTGTATGTCTAAGGTGACCAGACGTCCCGCTTTTGGCGGACAGTCCCGATTTTTCACGATTTATCCCGCGTCCCGCAACGTTTATCAAAAGTCCCGACTTTTAGAATTAAGTTAAATTTTATATTTATGAAAATCATTGTTTTGCATTCTAAGAATCATATGGACTACTAAGACTAACATATTGCTTTTCTTACCCAGTTACATTGTATTTATTTCTCAGATGATACACTTCGTGTTCGTACTGCGTGCTAGGAAGCTAATTAAACAAATAAATATTACAAATCTGCTACTTACCATAGAAAATTAAGGTAAGTAATTTATTTATATTTATACGCGTTTTCTCTACAGTAAATCAAGCGTGGACATCAGAAAAATCAAAATTAAGTGTTGAAACTTTGAATGCCATTTTAAGTGTCAAATATAATTTGACAAATTCTTGTGAAGATTTTTACAATATTTTAAAAAATGACAACAATCTACTGAAACAAATTCACTCAAATAAAAAATATGTCAAGGAATAAAATATTATACAATTTATATTTATAAATTGTACTTATGTTAAAAATCAAAAAATATTACCATATTATTTTTATTCTATATGAAAATATTTGTTGATACCCCTCCTTCAAAGTTGTCCCGCTTTGCCCATCTAAAAATCTGGTCACCTTATGTATGTCACACGAGCTCAGATTATCTGGAACTCTTGGTATTATTTATAAATATGCCACTTGATTATGTTGCTCAATTAGTAAAACTTTGATTCTAATTCATGCAAGCTACCTCGGGCCATATAAAAAAAGCCAAATCGTAAAGTCAAATATTGAAAAACAAGTCGACAAACAAGATGACATATGGTTGATGAATCTGAAATTAGCTAGTAAAGCTTAAAAGGATAAAGTACAAAGAAGTAACAAGATTTTCAAAAAGATTGAATATGTTATAGATATGTCAGTTCTAATCGCAGTAATACGTAATCACAAATGATATCGTAGCATTTATATAAATTTGGAGACTTGGGCAATCACAAGGTATATTAAATTGTTGAACAAGGCATGTTCAAATGTTCAAATGTTAAATAATGAATAGCTTTGGCATCATTATATAAATTTGGAAATACTTAAAAAACGAGATTTATTCAGTTCTTTCATTTTCCCTTAATAAAATTGAATTTTTAATATAAATAAACTGAATAGTAATTTTTAAATAATTCAAAGTCTAGTAAATTCTTAAATCTATTTTATAACATAACAGTTCAAGTATTCATCTCTTTAGCATCGAAGACTATTATGTATAATGAACATTAAATATGAGATGTTCCAAACATACAATAACATACATACACGCATCTCCATTCACAATAATTAATAATTAGGTAACTTAATTATTGAGAATACTTACAGCAATTATTGATTCTTACTTTATATCTGACTCCCTTAACACTAGGACGGCCAGAGCGGTCATTTTGACCGTTAAGCAATTTCATTTTTATTTTGTGAGAAAACGAAAAGGAATTAACGTCTCATATTTTGTGACAATTATTCATTTTTAGTGAACTTGTTGTGCATATCAAAGCTTCAATTATAGCATTTGTCACGACTGAGATAATGAGGCCATCCCCATGGAAGGCCGAACCGGTCAATTTGATCGGTATCTTGAAACACACAAGAAAGTCACACATAATCATCTTACATACTAGAAAATATAAAACCAAATATAATTTACACACAACCGAAGCATTTAACAGTCATTTGGGAATGTTTTCCACAGTAAACTTTACTACATACATGGCATATAGCTCCGGATTTGTTATGACAATGAGGAGCAGAACAAGTTTTTCGCTTCTTTAATTTTGGTTGTTCAGAACAGAGTTCACCAGAGATGGGACTTGCTGTTCGACGGCTTTTGAACTCCTCACAAAGAGATGTAGCTAATTCAAAAATAAAATCCCTTCTTTTTATAGTTGATCCCGTAGCATCTTTGAAAATAACATGAGCGTTGAGAGCTGCTTTATCAAGCAAATCATAGAAAGTAGCGACTGGCCATCTTGCTGTTGCGGCTTTACTGCTGTATAAACGCAACATGCTATCCATGGTATCTACAGCTGTCTTATTTTTGTTATAAAAGTGTATCATTTCAGGCTTTCTCTTTTCGTCAGATCTCACACTAGCAGTAGAATGGAATGTTGACATGACAATGACTTTCTTGTCCGATTTGCCTTGATAGGAAACAGTGACAGTGTTTTGACACGATAAATGAGTCGATTCAAAAAGAGGCTTTTTCTCCAAGTGAGCTGATGATAAAAAGCGTGAATTTAATCTTACAGTACCAACCAATGTTGTTCGATTTACAAGGAGATGTTCAGCTAGTGAGAGACTTGTAAAGAAATTGTCAGTGCAGACATTGTATCCTTTATTGAAAAATGGCTCCATTAGTTTCCTGACTACAAAATCACCCAGCCGTAATCCACAGCGTTCGTTTCTATCGTGAGCCCCTAAATATGGCATTTGATTGATGACAAATTTGGTTTTGACATCACTGAGAATCCAGTATTTGATACCGAATTTATCAGGCTTATTTGGCATAAATTGGATGAAGCAACACCTATTTTTTAGCGGCAAAAGTTGCTCGTCGACAGTAAGGAAGGGATTAGGAGTATAAACTTGAAGACAGTTTGAAACAAACAAGTCAAATATTTCACGAAAATGGGCATATTTATCTTGTTCTACTCTTTGACGTCGAGAACATTGTTCATCAAAACGAAGAAAGCGCAGTATCTCACGGAAACGGTTCCGAGACATGACTTCTCTGAAGTAAGGAGATCCAAATTGAGATGACCAGATTGAATTGATAGAATGTCGGCGAAAGCCTAACACACCACGGAGATACAGCAATCCAAGAAAAGCATCTAATTCTTGTAGACTGATACACCAGTCTGACGAAGCTTCGTTTCCTTTCATAATTGTGTATTTTTGAATTAACTTCAGCATTCCCTCAGAGACTATCAAGCGCCAAGCGCTCAGGGGTGAGTCAAAATAAGGAGCATATGTGCACCGGTCAAATTGACCGGTTTGGCCTTCCAAGGTATAAAATATTTCCCGGCCGTCCTAGTGTTAAACTCCTGGTAGTATATAGATTTATTATCAATTCTATAATTTACAAAATCTGATTAAATTTAATTGCAATTACACTATAAGATTTGTATACAACCGCATTATGTCAAGAACTATTACAACAGAAAGAATAAAAGAAAATTTTATAATTGAATCACTAGAATAGTTACTCGGAGTAATTTTGTGGTGATAGTAATTTCTCAAATTACTCTAATCTGGATTTTGGAATTCTACATTAACTGCTTGGTATATAGCAGGAAATCTATTATTGAAACTCATTCTGCTAAATTTATGAGCTGAGAAAGCTTTAATCCTTTCTCCATTTTCAATTTTGTTAAATACAATTTAGGTGGAGTTTTAAAATTGGTTAGCATCAAAGATATTCTCAAATATATTCATATTTAATAGTTTTAAAATTAAAAATTTGGTATTTATTAAATTTCCTGGAGTTTGTAATTTTTATTATGTAGATTTTGTGAACCATGCTTTTGTGCAGGTATTGATTTTTTTTCCAACAGTGAATTTTTCAATCCATCTATAATGAAAGCCATTATTTAATGTCATGGATTTAATTAAATGTCACTTGGCTATGACACACACACACACAAACATTTATTATAGGTAGGTTTATTTGTATTATTAATCTTTAAATCAATGTCCATTTAGCCATCTTCAATTGCCCTCTGGTGTATTTTTTACAGTGACAGCTCACTATTGTTTGGTATTTGTTATTAGTATTTTCTCCAATTTGTACTAATTAATCATTAGTGACCTTGATTTTTTATTTAATTCTAATAAATTAATAATATTTAAAAAGGCTGTGCCGAAAATTCGTGAATATAAAAAACCAAAAAAACATCGATATCTTTACTGATTCATAGTCGAAAACTTTCTAATAAATACAATTTCAATATATTCATTATTTATTATTTTTAAGTAGCCATTGATAAAGTTCGTACCCATATTCTTAACTAAAAAAATCATTTTTGCCTAGTGTAGCATGTTATTTAACAAAATATTTATATGAATTTTAGTTAAATTATTTCATTGAACAGTGAAAATTACTCTGTAAGAATTCGAGACAAAACTCAGAATGAGTGTATATGAACTGTTATAGAGACTGTCGTGCCGATTGATAAACCTTTCATGATCTAAACCGCCAGTATAATAATCTAAAAAAATAATGATTAAAATTATTGAAAAATTTCTAAAAATTTTTTCATTATTTGTCATTACGCCTGTTAACCAATTTGTCCCTTATATAACACAAATTTTTGTCTTTTTCAAGTGTTATAAAACATAGTGCCCTTTTTGCATTTTTGAAAACTAACAATAATTCTATTTTTACATGAAATAACTATTTTTAATATATTAATTTAAAGTTTATTTCTGCTTAGTAAAATGATTAAATTAAATCAGATTAACCGTTTGCGGACGGAATTAATTTTAATAAGTAGTATTTTTTAGCATAATTTTTTTTAATATACGAATACCCGATATCGTGGTATGATTTTTTTAAAATTATTATTATTATTATTATTATTATTATTATTATTATTATTATTATTATTATTATTATTATTATTATTATTATTATTATTATTATTATTATTATTATTAATATTATCATTATTATTTCTGTCATTATGGTTGCCATTTTCGTGATGGCTAAATCGAATATGGTCTTTATCCTTACTATTGGTACCATGATTACCCCATTATCATTATTATTATTTCAACTCTCTTGTCGTATGTATTATTGAAGTATTATTATAAGTATTTAAAGAGACTTTTACGACGAAGGAAAATTTAATAAAATGTAATGAAAAATGTTTGACCATCGAAATAACCCCCACTAAATACATAAATTATTATTTTTTTGAGATATGGTTAAGTTGGCAGTACAAAAATAAAACATAAAAACGAGCTGTTGAAGGAAATCCATAAAAGTGATAAATATGGATAAACATGTGTAAAATGAGATATTGAATATTCGAATAATAAACCTTAAAACTTGGACGTTAAAATCTATTTTAATTATTTTTCGATCTTATTCACCCGCCCCCATGAAATTCAATTATTAGGGTTGCTCTGACTTGGACACTTGAAAATCTGGTCACCTTAGTCATACCCCAGCTAAAGTTAAATGGTTTGAGATAAACACGACGTTAACCGAAACAACGAATCAATCAAATATCTTGGTATACGCTATTAAACCAATTTTGTAGCGATGAAAATTTGCATAATTAAAAATTGCGCAATTAAATAAATATAACAAATTTTTAGAGCAACGTTTACCAAGGTATGGCTGCATTAGGATAAAAGACACTGAAAATAATAATTATATCTATATTCAAATACTGGAATAAAATTAAAAAAAATAATATTAATCGCAAAAGTTAACATATTAAATGGACTATTTCTGCAAGGTGAAAATTTTATGAACTTTTTTGTTACCCATTTTTATGCCTAGGGGAGATGTGGGATACTTGATCCTCTTTTTATTTTCTATCTATAACTCGAAGTCTTTTAATGATAGAAATGTTTAATTTGGCTTAAGTGAAGTTTATTTAATACCAAATATAAGCACATAGTTTACAGAAAGTTTACATAAATGTGTTTTAGTGTTAAGCGATTTTTTGTGACCCCTGTAGGGATCAAGTTTCCTTCGTACATCAAGGAGACTTGATCCCTCTTAACAGAGACTTGATTTCCAGGGATAAAGTCTCCCAGGTAAGCTATTCAAAGTGCACCAACGCTTTTTAAGCATAAAATACACTGATGATAAAGCATTAAATAAATGTTTAATATTATGTTGTATAATAAAAAATTCATTTACCAAAAAATCAAGTCCACAGCACGTGGAAATTAAAATTAACGTAAACACAATGTTCGTCGTAAACAGCTCTTTGATATTTGTGTGTCAACATCGACCAAAATAATGAAAAAGCGCAAAATTTGAAATGGGGATCAAGTCTCCTTAGGGATCCAGTGTCCCACATCTCCCCTACAATTTAATGTTAGTGTTCAAAGCTCAAAAAAGGAACAACTTAAAAGTAGCGTTTAAATAAGTTATTCGTCCCTAATCCTTGTATTTTATTTAATGAAAATTACGTAATATGTAAATATGAATGATCTAAAACAGGGGTTGGGAACCTTTTTATTTCCATAGGCCACATTGAAATTTGTCGCCTTCAAATGAGGCCGCAGTCAAAGTGTATTTCGTTTATATTTTGTACTTTGTACTCGGTAGTTACAAGCATTTTTATTTGTAAATCCTCAAAATTCATGGTTTTTTATATAAATTAAGATTTATTTTGATAAGGCACCGGAGGCCGCATGCGGCCTAAAGGCCGCAGGTTCCCCACCCCTGATCTAAAAATAATTAAAATATGTATTATTAAATATATAAAATATAAACTTACCGGTTGGTAATAGATCAATCGCCTTGTTAATAAAATCTCCGTATTTTCTCATTTGATTTACCTTTTTCATTAGCTTATTTTTCCTTTAAATCAAAAGAGCTGTATATTATTTACCATTTTGTAAACTAAATTTACTTTTTTTCCAAATGTTTAATTTCCGTATAAACTTTAATAAATTCCTCTTTGTTGCGTACTTTAATACGGATTTCCTCATCCAACTTTTCACAGGCCCTTTGATACCTGCCTTTGTTTTCGGTGATAATTTGTAAATTATATACCCTCTGCTCTTCGAAATCTTTTCGTTTTTTTAAAATGTTGCGTCTTTCTCGTTCGAAATTTTTCATTTTTTCCTTAAATTTTCATTAAATTTTCAAATATTTATTCATTTCATTGTACTTGTATTATTGCATGTTTTTTGTTGAGAGTCTCTTTATAATCGAGAAGGCATTTTTGCTTTTCTATAATTTTCGGATCCATTTAAGATGCTATTTGAAAAATGAAATATACCAAAGTATTTTAATTTCACATGAAGTTATGTTATATACTAATTTACCTATTATTGACAGATTTATTTTTAAATTTAAAGATTAAATATTTTTTCAACTGATAATTTATATTTTAGCGTGTTGCGCTAAAATTACGTACTATACACATCGGCTGATAATTGTACCAAATGTCAATATGATACACATAGCACATTGGGTGATCATTACGACGACGATGATGAGGATATAGATGAGCTAGGAGAGGTGGAGGTAATTTGCTCCGGGCCCCGATATTATGGTGCACAAGAGGAGGATTCATTGTATTCTTGTTCACGAGATGACGGGCTTTCTGCAGAAGAGGAGGTTGTACGTGTAGTAGTGTTTTAGATAGATTTCAACAGGAAATAACAACAAGATTAATTCGTCTCAATGACTCAAAATTGGGATTTTTACTAGGTGTTCCCAATCTTGTTAAAAGCGAGGATTTGAATAGGCTTGGCAAAAGTTGCTTAGATTTATCAAATTTTTTTATGACACTAATGTAGATGGCAAATGTTAGTTACCAGGAGAGATCATGCCTTATCATCGATACCTTTGGAACTTATTTCTTTCATTGTGTTGTATAGTGATGATGTCTTTCCCGATTTGAGCATTGCTCTGAAAATTCTATTTAACAATTTCAATATTAATATTCAAACAGTGATAGTTTTATTATGTCATATTAAGTATTGACTATTGTTCTCTTATTTTTCAATGGTACTGAATACTGTGCTCCAATGTTTCTGTGACACGGGGGCGCAAAATTTATATCTTGTACACCGGTGCCGAATACTATCTTAACGCCTCTGATCAAGACTTTATACAAAATAATACAAAATAATAAGAATGTTTAAGAAATTACCAGCAGAAAGTTTACATTTACGACTTGTAAGTTACAAGTAAATATTATAAAACAGGAAAAGAGAAATGTTAAAGAGAAAATATTAAGTCATAATTGGACATATAAACAAGATGGAATTCAATGATTGTAATGATAAAACGTATTATCCGAATTACTTGTTATAAATCGTTAAAAGAATTGAATCTAAATACCATTTCTAATGGAGATCTAGCTATTTTACAAAGGTTCCTTGATAGTTGGTAAAATTAAAGAATTGAAGAAAATTTTGAAACTTTAATAACAACAGAAGAAGTAAAAAATTTGATTTTTATAAATTGAATGATATGGCAATAGAAATAAGTAATAAATATTATGGATACTAAGAGGAGGGGCTATAATGCAAAATAAACATTAATAAAGGTATTATACAGGAAGCAACAGCTATGTCTTTTGGATGCAAAATATTAGAAAAGATCACTCTAACGCAAAGATTCTCAACCTTGGGGTCGCGTACCAATACCAGTACGCGGGCAAGCAGCAATCGATACGCGAATTACTTTACTATATATAAAACAAAAATCTATTAAAAATCTGTTTTGCGAAAAAATAATGACTACAATAACCCATACATTTTAATATTTTACAATTTCTAATTTTCTAAACTTCCTAATGCCATTTGCGACCACATATTTATGTGAAACAGGATTTTCTGCAATGACTGCGATGAAAACCAAGTAGAGAGCTTCGCTGGACATTGAATCGGATCTACACCTTAAACTGACAAACATTGAGCCCAATATTTCTTCTTTAGTCAATGATAAACAGGCCCAACCTTCTCACTAACTATTTTTTAAGTCATAATTATATTTTATTTATATGTTTAGCAGTAAATTTAGCAGTAAGTTTCCCGGTACGCCATCAAATTTTTTACAACGTACATGTACAGTACTATGAAAAGGTTGGAAACTCCTGCTATAGCGTATATTTTGAAATTACTAATTCAATTAGAAAGTTCTATTTGAAACATTATAGAACCATCACAAGTGGTGTGTTCCACGGACTCTGACATTTTCTCACAACTCCAGCTTCTAATAAATCTTTTGCTAACTCTTCAATTTTGCTTTCTAAATGCATGGGTTGTCTTCTGGGATTTTGTAAAATCGGAGGACCTGAAATCGTTATTTCATGTGTTATTACTTTTGTATGACCTAAGTCAAAACTCGATGCCATAAAAAGGTTGCTAAACTTAGATATTAAAGTACTCAATTTCGAATTCCTGTCCAACTTGAGCGTCGATAACGCCAACTCTTACCGATCAGAATCTGTAAATCTCTTAGTAACCAATGCGGCATCAATAATATTGACTTCTTTAAGCTCCATGACAAATATGCTCATGGTGTCTACCTCTCCTATGAAATCTGAATAAATTTTTCTGACAAAAATAACATTCAATTCTCGACATTTGTTGTTCCATTTTGCAACGATATTTACGCTTCCGAGAGGTTTCTCGTCTTCTTTTGAAAATACTCCACTCAACTGTACTCTGCTTTCCATCAATTTTGGACTGCCAATCAATCTCCAACATTTTTCACTCATTGAAGCTCCTGAATCCCATAGCATTTCAACATAAAATTCATTTATTTCCATCGTACTCCACTTCCTATCATCATCCTTCTTAAACATCACATTCTTCGTTACAACATTACGTTTTTTATACTCATCTACTGTCTCGACCCTACTGACGAAATGTAACCAACAGGGTCTTCTTGGTTTTTTTCTCTCAACATTATGCATGACTGGTTCTATCAGTTCTTCTGATCTATCGTCGTCTTCTTCGTGTATACAATACACTCTTCGTTCCGGTCTTTGAGTATTACTTCTTGAATTTACTAACAAATTACAACTTTTAAATGAATGACCTTTTTTACCGCATATTAAGCATTTGTCCTTCAATGGACACTCAAATCGCATATGATCACTTTGTACACGACAAAAGCATTAACCAGGTCTTAACATTTCTTCTGCTGTCTCAGGTAAACCACAACATCTATTATATTTTGAGTTTCTATGAGAATGGCGCAACTGCCTCAAAGATTTTGTAGTTAAATTGCAGAGCTCGGTAGTTATTGACAAAAAATCAATAACTGTCATTATGCTTTGAGTTTTAAATAATCTTATTTTAATTAAAAGTTTTATTTCAAAAGTATAAGTAAGTTGTTAAACCCTTTGGACGTGTAAATCGACAAAAGTCACCCGATTTTTCCCTTTCAACGCGTAGATCAACTATAGTAGAGCTACCTTACCCCAAAAATATAACCAAACAACTAATTTTTGATGTACTGAATCAAGATTTTAATTAAAAAAATTTAAAGTAAATTTATAGAATACCTTATTTTTAATGAAAATTTTGCATTTTTCAGATCCAATTTTATTTTTCGTTTAACGCTTTCCAGGGGTTAAAGAAGTTTATAAATTATTGTAAACTGTTATTTATGAAAATATTCAATTTATAATAAATATCTTTATTTGGACACTGCTCTTTTTGTTTAAATAATTTATTTTTATGTAAGTTCAGATATTTTCAAATGATATATTTTGTTAAATCAAAACTTTTATTAATAATTTAAAACATATTGAGCTCAATAAACTTCGTATGCCTGTAATAATTTCTAGAAGAGTGATATTAGTTTTAGTTTTTACTATAATTTTATCCACTCTTTCTTATAAACTGATAGAGTGAGTTTGTTAAATTTTACCTAAACATTCTTTATATTTTTTAGTTTATTTTCATATCTTCCAACAATATGTTTATTGAGTACTGGACTAATAATTTTTAATATTTTCGACATTTTCAGAAATTTTGTATTGATTAGTATTTATTTTTATTTTGTATATAGTAATTTGTGTATTTTAGAAAAATTCACACTATTTATAAAGAAAGGTCTGATAATTGATTTATACCAATTAATAAAAAATTTCATATATTATACACAAAAGTCATTTATGTATTTATTCAGTTTGAGATGTTCGAAAGGTGTTGCTACAGTTACTGCAGTATTTTTAATAATTTAAATAGAAAATTAGTTATTAATAATTTAGTTTTATTTTCTCTCATTGAAAATAAGTTCAGCTCTTATAATAATGTCGCTTTATTTTCATCTAATAACAATTATCAAAATCAGCAGTAAGTTATTATTAGAATTAATTGTAAATATTTTCTGTAAATTTTATTTTTTTAATTTATGCAATGATTATTAACATTTATTTACCAATTGACACCCGCTGAGTGAACGACGTTGGTAATGCGTTGAATCGGTGGACTTTTGTGAAGAATGTGTTGCTCAATGTGTCTTTGTGTCTTACTCAATTTTGTTTTTGAAGCTGACAGTGGGGTACATAAGTCAATGTTTCTCGCTTTAAACATGTATTTAAGTATTACAGTGTTCTCGTTGACTTTACTGGCTCTTGACCAGCATTGATTTGTCTAGTCGCAATTGAGCGTAACATGCAATTCAAGCCTCCCTGGCTCTTTGTCTTGCCCGCTCTCTTTTGTCCGTTTTACATTTTCCAATAGGGTTGACTTTGGATCAAGCACTGTCTGATGTTGGTTTGTTGGAAACAACCCTATAAAAAGGCAGGAGAGCACTGCCTTGGTTAAGAACTCGTCTATATCGTTCTGTCTTGTTGTCAGCTTTAAGGCCTTGATTTCTAGATGATCCCGGACACTGCTTCTGTAACTTCGTGGCCAGCATTTTTTATTTCTTCATTTAGTGTGACTTCTATCTTTCATCTGGGTTTTAAGCGATCGATCCTTATACTATACTCCTCTGTTTGTTCAGTTGTCTCATTTAGGTCGATGCAAAATCAGCCGAGGATTCTTTCCGCTGAAATTAAAACGAAAAAATAAATATAGGTAACAGACAATCATGAACGCCGTAACCCTGTCTATATCCTGATATCGGGACATTTTAGAGAGACTCATGCATTCCATATCTGTTTGACTTAACGGCTTTTAAATTTGTTTCAACACCCTTTCTCTTTTTGATTTCCGCCTTTAAACAGTTGTAAAACGATTCAAACGAAATTTTTGTGACTGTTGCCGTTGGGGGGGGGATTTTTAATTCTGATCTATTTTTTTAATTTAATTAAAATTCAATTTTAATGGCGATTTTTGACTATTTAATATTTAATTAATTTTTTTAAATTATGACTTCATGATTGATTTTTGAATTTTCTATTCATTTTTGTTATTTTCGTATTTTTTTTCGTTTATTTTGCTATTTTATTTTTATATTATTTTAAGAAATATTTTATTTCCTATTTCTATTCATTCGCCCTGAATTCGAATTTGTATTATTATGTTTCTTGATTTTGGTGTTATGTTTGCTCGTTTTCCGTGCTCACTTGGTGTTTGTCTACGTTTTAATTTTTAGTCAACTTAAGAATATTTATGCATGTTGTTTTAACGCTTCTTGGTCAAAATTCCACAATTATAGTTTTTACCCAACATTATAATCTATTTGTTTTTTAAATTATTATTATTTTATCATTTGTTAATCATCGATCTTTTTTTGATCATTTAAAATGTCATTAATTTTGATCAATTTGCCCTATGCTTACACAAATTTTCGTCTGTCTTTTACAAATATTATTTATCATCTTGAAGAATTCATTGACGAAATTTTGTGTTAGTTAAGGATAAGAAACAACATATAGTCTAAATGAAGATAACTATTAGTCAAAATTTCAAATCAATGGGATAAATCTGTAGCGAATCATCTTTATAAATTCGTATTCAGCAATTTTTTTCCATTTTTGCCTAAAACTACGGATTGAACAACTCCTCTGGTCTCTTCGTTGTAATTCAACGTTTTATTTTCTGAATCAAAAGCAAAATCGGCTTTATTCATTATTGCATTTGATTTCCTGTCTATTTTATCTTGAATCTATTTTATCTTTATAAAATACATTATCAACAGTTAATTGTAAAAGTTGTTAAGGGCTATCCATTTATTACGTAAGCAAAAAATGCCCGATTTTGACACCCCCTTTTCTTTTTTGTCCTCTTACATCGCTGACACTTTATACTTAGGCACTCGTCTAATATGACCCCTCTCTTAACAAACATAGCATATAATATTCTTGTATTTTGCCTCCATAAAATTGACTTTCTATCTTAGGATTTGGATGTTGAAATTGTCGTTCATCGCAAACTAAAAGATTTTGTTGTGTACTATAATCATGTCGTCACTGTTAGGGTTCATAAGGACGTCGTTGTTGGTATTTATACGAAGGTCCTGTAAGATGTTCTCTTCTATTATCCTTAACGCTATCGGAAGCATTGATCTGATTCATTTTTATATCTCTTATCATTTCTTTATAATCATATTAATTCTCCAATAAAAATAATCTGAATGACTCTTCTGATATCGAATGGCTGAAAACTGTTTTCGTCAGTTCTTCAATCTTCTGAAAATACTGATCTACGATTGATATCCTTTATTATTTTTCAACGCTGAAGAAAGATCCAAAATTCTGCTTTTCTGTTTTCTCAAAAATTTTGAGTATCATTAGAAAAAAATGATTTCGAAGAACCTTTCAATTTCTTTGACAAATTTATTTATGTCAACTTCGATTCTAAAGACTTCTAGTGGCTTTAAAATTGATTAAAAAAGTTACTCGTCGTCGCCATATTTAGAAATTTGAAAAATCGCTTGATCTGGGGATATTCAAACAACTTTATTTTGAGAATTGCCTTTCATTTATATTTAAAATTTATTATTTATAAATTAGATTTTTATATTTACTCTCACATTGTATATACGCATTGTTTGAACACTCCACCCAAATGCGCTTGTACGCAAATCAGTCATTTGTGACATACACCCCTCCACATAAAGTATTGATGAATTTTCAACTTGATAAATACGATTAACAAAGTTTTTTTGAGGTTTACTCAATAATAACTTATCGGCTTCATTTATTCATTCATTAATTACTGGACGAGGCTCTTAGTTTCCAGAATAAAAGATAAGAGTGAATTGTAAAATTGGAATATTTGCCATATAATTTGTATCATAAACATTAATTTCCAATTCAATAGCTCGATTAACTGTTGTACATATAGACAAATTTAATTTAATTTAAATATATTGCAACCTGTTATTGGATTTCATGAGAATACAAATGTCATCCAATTGATATGTAGGGATTATTTCATTTAGCATTTCCATATATTTACCATTCTGCTTACTAACAGAGAAATAGCAAAATTCCTCCTTTCGATTTATTAAGAAATAATATTCATCCGTCATTACAATGTTAACCCTTTTGCAACCGCGAACGTATATATACATTTTGTATTTTAAAATTAAAGACCGCGTCAGTTTATATAAGCTTTGAGTTTAAAGCATAATAGATATAATGAAATTGAAATTAAATTTAAAAAAAACCGCGAGCTATAATAATTCATTAAATCAATAAATCATTCAATTTTTAGAATTTTTCTTTTTATTCTCTTTCTTCATTTGCTGAATGCAAATATTGCTGTAGTAATAGTAAAGTAAACCTAAAATTCAATTATTTTTTTCATTTGTAATGGCAAATTTATCACCTGACTTCATCAAGCGAAGAAACCATCATCTCCATCGCGACTTTCAGGTAATCACTTCATATCAGAGATCCCCAAACTAATCAAGAAAACCACATAGAAGATGTATTGTCAGAAATGTGATGCTGCTCTCTGTATGAATAAGTGCTTCGAAAATTAATATACAAAAATGAATTATTGAAAATAAAATTTAATAAATTTTTGAAAAAAGACGCGGTTGCCAAAGGCTTAATAATTCTTTTTAGAAATATCTCATTATATTGGAATGGTTGTTGTAAAAATTCCAGAGCTTCGTTTTTTCACACTAAAATTTATTTATAAAAAGTAACAATCGATATAAGTTACTCATTAGAAACATTGACTTGTTTAAATATCATATACAGACTAAAATAGCGCCTGTATTATGAACTTAGCCTTTCTTTATAAAATATCGTAATTTGTATCGTAAATTATTATAGTTGGGTATTTTTCACACATAAATTTTATTTTATTTACATAAAATTACTTCATCACACAAATTTCATTTTCAACACATAAATTTAGAAAATGCCTTTATATGCCTTTATATTTTACTACAAGTCACACAAATTTAGAGAGTTATTAATATTAATCGTTTCGAGGGTTTTTATGAAAGATTTTGTGCTCTAACATCATTAATTACTGTTTTAAATTTTAAAAAATAGTGACAATATTAAAAATGAATGTAAAAAATAAAAATGTTCCAGAAACCATTTATTAGACAAGTTGCCTTGTTAAACTAGTATTAGCTTTTACTCTCGTCGGCCTACCGCGCTTTTTTCTTTCACTAAGCAGGGTCACATTGATTAAAGCCAACTTTCCTTTCTCTTTCAAATATAAATAGACGTGAACGCATTTGTTGGTCTTAACAAAATTCCAGCAAGAACAGATAACAGCTTTCCAACTTTCAACTTTTTTTTGACTTTTAGTATATTTCTGCATAAAATTCCTTGAACGAGTCGAATCTGTCAAAATTGGACATGATCTTGTTTCTATTGTTCTCTTACAACTCATGTCGAAATCAGATGGCACAAATGTTAAATGCTCAATCTTCTCTTCCACTTAAATTACTTGTTTTCAATATCAATTCAATTTAATTAAATTTATAAAATTTAAGGTAGTCATTAACGATGTTAAAGCATTTTATTAATTTGTGTAGCTTGTAGTAAAATAGTGAGTCAATATAAAGGCATTTTCTAAATTTAAGTGTCGAAAATAAAATTTGTGTGTGATGAAGTAATTTTATGTAAATCCAAAAAAATTTTTGTGCGAATATGTTTTTATCCAAATAATTATTGGGTGACTCAGTTAAAACTAGAGAGTATTCTTGTATATTCTTGCAATTAATTTCAAATCTATTGTCCAGATTAGCATTAACCATAATTTCTTCAATCGTTTCAACTATCAAATTGACTTTTTTATAATTCTTCTGAGCAAAAGATATAATAAATTAAATCATCTATCGATTTTAACCCTTTCATTCGGGAATTAATTTTTCTTTTTGCATGTGCTCTTCACAAAATCAACTGAAAAATACTGAAAATGTCACTATTTGGCGCCAAAATTATTAAAATGTACTAGAACAAATTTCAATTTTCTTAAAAAGTACTTCTCACATTATATTTTCGAAAAGGTACAACAGATATTCAGCAAAAAAACTGTGTACAATATATTGTACACTCCGTATAAAAGGGTTAAGCTGACCTTCGTGAATTACTGAAATTTCCTATTCTATTTGCATATTAATAAAACAACCAACACAAATAATTAATATTATACAGAAATAAAGAAAATATATCAGTCCAAAATTTTTTATTAATTTAATAGTTATCCTACAGTTTTTACAACTTTGTTAACCACTGAAACATTAACAGTTTCTAAAGAAATATTTGTTTAAATTGGATAAATTATGCATCATTCGATTTTCAGATTATATTGAAATCGAAATATTATCTTATCGATTAATTTTAAAAGTTATTTTAAAATTTCGACAATATGTTTTTCCTATCTAACAATTTTTTAGCACTGCATAAATAAAAACCTGTTTAATAGGAAAAAAACATTTAAATGAAACTATAAAGGAAAACGAAAATCAAAAATGAACAAAAAGTTAAAAATTTATTATAGAATTCTAAATATTCCACATGTTGATTAATTGTGTAAGAAATTTTTTTATAATATTAATGAATCACGAACTGTTGGAAAGATAATGGTATTTTCATTACTCTTCTTTAACTCTTCTCTTAATTTCCAGCTTGTTTCATCATTATTCTACAAGGCCTTTCTGATTTGGAAATTCTCAAATTAATAAAATCTAAATGTAAAGACTATTATGCGTTTCTCGACAACAAGTTTACAAGTAGTCTGGAAAATCCTGACCAAGTCACAGCTGAAGAAAACGAATTGCTTGATATTGGTTATTACGAAGAAAATCCTACAATTGATTCCGAAGAGATATTCGGTGAATATGACGAATCAGAGTTGAGCTATTTAAAAGCATTTTATCAGTCCTCGTCAGAAGAAATTGATGAGTCGCTGGAAACTGATTCAGAAGGCAATTCGATTTTCGGAGATACTGAATCAATGAATAGTTTATCATCGGAATTTGTCAATGAAAATCCACAATCCAGCAACAGCAGAAACCAACCGGATTTGGGGCCGCTGAATAAAGAAAATCTTAGGCGGGAATTCATGAAGTTTCTGACGAAAACGGAAAAGGGCAATGTAAAATCAAAACAGTTAATTAAAAGAAATATAGATTCAAACATGCAATTAAATTCTGATTCGGATTGTGATTTCGTTGTTGTGAAAAAATAAACGTCAACTTTGTCGGTTTTTGATTGGCTTATTTTTATCGATTGGGTTTTTGATTGGCGAGTTAATTTATTATACAAAAAAATTATTAGAGATTTATTAAATATATATATATTTTTTTGTTAACTGACGAAATATTTAAATGTCTTTCTAATGGGTGTGTAAAATTATTATTTGTACAAATCAATGTGTTTATAACAATAAAATCTTACATTTTTCATTTGTTTTTGAAACTATTTGCTGTTTATTAATTACAAGCTGTTTCCCGTCAAAAATGACGGAGCAATTTTTTAGTTTTGATATTTTAAAATCTCACTAAAAATATAACCATAAAAACATTATTTAATTGAAAAGCTCTTTAATGACAATACTTTTAGTAAATGTTTTCGAGTTATTAAGTAATTGTTATTAATTAGTTATTAAACACTTTTAATCATAAATTAAAGCAAGCAATTTATATACAAAAACAATATATATATATATATATATATATATATATATATATATATATATATATATATATATATATATATATATATATATATATATATATATATATATATATATATATATATATATATATATATATATATATATAAATATTATTCAAAGAGGTTTAAATCAGTGTTTTATCATTTCTTTTGATTGGCATTCTGATTCTTTCTTAACTCTCTAATCCTGCTTCTCTCGAACTTCCTGACCATAGAATCGTCCCTTTCGGCTTGACGAGCCGCGTCCTGGCGAAATTTCTTCATTGGATCCATGTTGAAATTATTTTTTATTTAAATTAATTTTAAGTGGAAGTAGTATTCATACTACCACCTATAATAGCAAAAAAATGCTTAAATTGTTAAAAAATAATAATAAACATAATAAAAAATATTTATCATTGATGCCTAATTCTCATTTCGAAGCCAATATATTCATAGATTTACTTGTTCTTATCTATTTCTCAATTAAAATTAGTTCTCAAAATTAACAAATTCTATTTATTTTAATAGTCACAATAAAACTCTAATGAACTGTGAGTAGCAATTAAACCTTTGATGATATAAATTTTTTAAGTGAAGTGAAATCTTTCATCTGTTTCTTATACACACTTGACACTCTCAACGACTGTAGCAAAACATTTGAATTTTTTGCTCACATATTTTCAATTTTTATCACATTCTTTCTATTGTCTCAGTGGTCCTGTAGTCTCTGCACCGCTTTCATTTACAGGGATAATTTATTGATTAAAATGAAACATTTAATTTACAGTTTTTAATTTTTAAAAAGGAGTCGGTATCTCCGGCAACAATATTAATTTTACAATTAAACTCACACCTATACTTGTTCAATTCAATACATTGAAGTTAATACTTGTGCCGTTTAGACAGATATAGTACTGACTGCCAAATATAGCTGTGTCTATATATACAGACCGAAAATGTTCCAAACATTGTTTTGTTTTTTTGCCGGATACGGCATTTCCCAGGGCACGCAATTGATGACGAGGTTAAATATGCAAAAAAAATCTAACAGAGTATAAAACTATGAACAAAGATGAATCAAAAGAACAAGCATCCTTACCCGAGATTCCAATATCGTGTCTTTCTCCCAATGGTCTGAAATACAACGTACAAACCCCTCAAAACATAATCCTCGTCAACAGATGTCATAAATATATATATATTGCATTTCAATACTGAATTATATCTTATTACAGTGGAATAATCGGCATTATCATAACTGCAAGTCAGAAAATATTTCCGTCAAACTAATGCGAGTTGTGGCATTCCATACGAACTTTTGCTTAGGGTTAATTTTAATACATCAAAAAAAAATTTTGAATTAATAATTTTGTCATAATAATTATAACATTTTATATTAAAAGTTTTTCCAAACCACATAATCTGGCCATAACAAATGTCCATTTAATTCTAAAGAGGTTTTTATCATAAAATTTTCAAATGGCTTGTATTTTTTAGACTGAAAGAAATTAATCAGACTAATATAATTAATTGAATTCTTCATCCATTTCCATCTAATTATCACAGCGATTATATTTCTTTTCTCAAATAAATTCGCTGCCTTTCCCAAATCTTTAACGATAATTTCCGGATTGTCGATTTTCATAGTGATTTTATCGCGAGTATTTGTAATCGCAAGAAAATCATCAATTAGCACACTTTGGACTTGTTGGGATTCATGTTGGTGAATAGTTTTTCTTTCATTTAATATTTTATTATAAAATACTGTGATTTGATTGGTTAGTTGATTTTCGATACTTGATTGAATCAACCTGTCAATGTTATCGTAATTTGATTCGACAGCAATTACAGATCTACCAATAGAAGCTACTGCTAAGCAATATATGCCAATTCCACTTTCCAGATCTATAAATAAACTATTGGACTGAATTTTCATGAATTTCATTACGTTGATCAACAAATCATTTTTCCACGTGAGGTTTTTAATAATTATTTTCGATAAAATGTCATCATTTTGATTAAGATAAATTATTAAATTTTTCTCTGGACTCTTCAAAATTGCACTGAGGAAATTATGAGACCTTCTTTTTGGTAGAATAGCATTGAAATAGTTGATGTGTTGCTGCGTTGGAATGAATTGATAAATATAAAAAACATTCATATGATTGGTGTAATATAAAATAAACAGCATTAACATAGCGAAGCATAATATATAATAAAGTTTGTTGATTTTCATTTTGTTCAGAAATTAATAAATATTTTCTATTGGTAATTCATCCATATCACAATATTATTATAAGGTTAATGAATCATATGCATCAATTATATGCATTAAATATTTGTGAATAATTTATGTGATAATTATGTGATATTTATTATGTAAATATTACCTTATTTTGAAATATTCTAATGATCTGTTCAAACAACAACATTCAACCAGCATAATATTTTCAATTGTGATTTTTTTTCAGTTTTTCTAAATTTTCTATATTTTTGATTCAAAGGTAAAGGATAATATTTAAATTATTAAGTTGATTTACTAGAGAAAATTTTGAATTGACATTCAATTGACATTCCATCAACATTCCATTAACATTCCATTTACATTCCATTAACATTTCATTGACATTCCATATAATAATTGATGTTTATTTTTGTGTAAAAAACGTTTTTATCATATTTTTACATTGTTTTGGCATTGATGAAAATACTAACAACTGTCGAAAAGCGTTGTTATTACGTACCAAATATTTAAATAGGAATAATAACTCCAATAAAATAATTTGTTACTGATATAAAATCCAGTAAACAAACGTTATTTCCGATAATATTGACAACGTGTTTTACATCCAATCCAAAAGATCTTTGGGAAAAATACAAAGATTCCATGAGTGAAGACATCTTACTACGTTTGCGAGCAACGAATCCGGACATGCAATTCACTCCAATCGTATACAATCAGCGTTGGTTCTGATCGAGGATATATGTTTGGCAATCTCTAACAAAGGATTTGTGCAATTAGACATGTATGTACCGAATCTGTCTGCAAATGATTCTTATGATCGTGATTTACAACGTGAAAGACGCTTCAATGTGGATGATTTGGGTACATTTGTTGAAAAGAATCTTCCGAAATTGGTTCCTGAACAATTCTTTGTATATGACACAATTAGAAATCAAAACGGCAGATTGTACTTCATAGATTCTTCAGGTGGTACAAGGAGAGTTTTTCTCATTTCAATCATTTTGGCAAACATACAATCACAGATTAAAATTGCACTGGCAATTGCATCATCTGGAATCGCGGCAACACTTATGGATGGTGTCGAACAGCATATTTAGCACTGAAATTTCCATTGAATTTGCAAACCAGTAAGAAGCCAACATGCAATATCACAAAAAATTCTGGAATGGGTAAAGTTTTCCAAACATGTAAACTTATCATATGGGACGAATGCACAATGGCACACAAAAAAATCATTGGATGCGCTTGTTCGTACACTGCAAGATTTAAGGAGAAATGAACAGCCCTAATTTTATTATCTGGTGATTTTCGTCAAACTCTGTCAGTTATTTCACGTTCGACACCAGCTGATGAACTTAATCCATGTCTCAAATCACCAGGTTTATGGAAATATGTAAAGAAATTAACTTTAGAAACTACAAAATGATGCATTCGCCGAACGTTTCGCAAAACAATTGCTGGATAATGGAAATGGTAAGATGGCAATCGACAGATCTACACAATGTATCACATTGCCAGCCAACTTTTGTAAGAGACAAATTGATTCAAAACGTTTTCCCAAATATCACGCAAAATTACAAAAATCATCAGTGACTCAGTGGTCGTGCTATATTAGCCGCTACAAACAATGATGTGAATACCATTAATTTGAAAATTCAAAATGGAATACCAGGTGAAGCGATAACATATAAGTCTATCAATACTGTAATGAATCATGTTGAAGTTGTCAATTACCCAACGGAATTATTGAATTCACGGGATTTACCAGGAATTTCACCGCACATTTTAATATTGAAAATTGAAATGCCTATCATTCTTCTCTGAAACATCAATCCTCAACAACTTTGTAACGGTACGAGACTTTCGGTAAAAAAAATTATGAAAAATGTCATGGAAGCCAAAATTTTGAATGGTAAATTTAAGAGTGAAGATGAACTATTACAATATATTCCAATGGTCCCAACAGATATGTCATTTGAATTTAAACGTATACAGTTTCTGGTCTGACTCGCTTTTGCAATGACCATAAACAAAGCACAAGGACAATCGCTGCAAGTATGTGGAATTGATTTGAAGAATCCATGCTCTTCACATGGACAATTGTATGTAGCCACATCACGCGTGGGAAACCTTCCGATTTATTCGTATACACACCAGACGAAAAAACAAAAAATATTGTATATCCAAAAGCACTCGAATAAATAAATTGTACTAAAATGAATAAATAAATTTCCATTAGTTTTAATTTTTGTGTAGTTGAATTTCCTTTCTTTAAGATCGCAACAACTCGTGACGGGCAAGCTAGTATTTTAAAATATAAATTTGACAAATAACTATAAAGAAGACTGTAGTGGAATGGTATATTCCATGTAGTGGGTGTATATGCCGTAATAGCTTCTAATTCTCTAATGAATAGCGCATACATCTGCTATTTTTACGCATGCAGCAGATAGATGCAATGAACTTTAATTTTCGATTAAAACTTGATGAGCTCCTTCTCTTCCACAACATAAACTGATCTAATGCTAACGACAGTCGAGTATTCTGGTGATCGACAATCTTTCTCTTTCCTTTGTAAAATCAAGGGAAATTGTTTAATGAGTTTAATGACTTTCAGGTGTAGATAACAAAGTGTTCCCGTTTTGATTTCTTCCGCTACTTTATTGAAAAACTTTTTAAGAATGTTTCCAATTTATTTTCGCACTAGTGAAGTTTATTTAGGAGATAAATGATTTATTCTGTATTTGTTACATGATGAGAGTTTGTTTGGGATAATTTGTATTTAGATAATCCTTGTGTCAATTTCAAGAAAAGTCATTTCTTCCAAAAATAATTTTGTAATTTTATGCCAATTAGTTGTTGATAAAGTAATTCTCATAATAAACTGGTTTCAACGACATCTTCAAGGATTCTATTAGTTATTTATTTCTGAAATACGAAAAGCTGAAAAATTTCAAAATACAGTAGCCGCTCGGTTAATTTCGCATAAATTCTTGCGGTTCAATAAAATATGGTGTGGATGAAAAAATATATAAAATCATTTATTTGTTAATGTAATCATGTAGAGTCATTTGCTTTAATTGCTTCATCTTTTTACTAAATACGACCGAATTTGCCTTTTTATTCGAAATTTGTTGGCGAAACAGATCCGTATTGCATCGATTCATTTCTTCAACTGTATAGTCTTGTTGTCGTGCAATGCTTGAAAATCAATTGACAGGGACATTAATTTGGTGATGACTTCATCTAAACAAATATTTTGAACAATGATCACTGAAGGTTCAGGATCTTGATCAGATTCTTCTCCAGTAACTGTTTCTTCAAGAGCAGTTTCACCTATTTTGCGTTATCGATGATGTCAGAAATATCTTTAAATATACATTCTTGATACTCAACAGATGATTCATCATCCATATGACATACTTGACATAATTCATCTTGCTTTATACTCGTATCAATCTGACCACTAATAGATCAGTTGCTTAAAGCAGATAGAAATTCATCAAACAGATGTATATATACCGAATATTTTCACCCAAGATCTTGATATTCATTAACTCTTTGGTGCAAGGTCCTGAGCGTACTTCCATTGTATATTTCTTTGCAAACATAGCACGTGATGCAATAGACAACGTTTTTTCAGAAACATATTTTCTTCGGTGCCTGGTAGTTTTTTTTGAATTTTAGAGGAAATTTAATTTAAATTTTTTTTTAAAATTCTTCAATATAAGTTTTATTTTCATTCATTTTATTTTTAACCAATGAGAAGAAAGAAAGAGGAAATAAAAGACAAGATTAAAATGCATTTGAAAATTCTTTCATTCTATTAAATATATACTTTGTAGCATAAGACTTAAATTATCATTTAATTGTTTAAAATCTAAGTTATGTTTCACGAAATTGATGAAATATTAAAACAATAAAAATCCAGTGTTGATAAACATTTGCCTCAACTTAATTCTGTTTCCAAATGCCATATAAACGAACCAATTTTAAAGCGTAATGGTACTAGGGAGGTTAACTTATTCTAAAGCCCATATACATCCCAAAAAAGTAATTTTGTGTATTGTTGGTTTGAGAAGGTGTATTGTCTAATGAGCTTATGTCCTTTAATCATAGTCTTAATGCTGTAAATTATTTTTCACAATTGAATAGACTGAATGAAAAAATTCAGGAAAATTGACAAGAATTTGTAATAAGAAAATTATAGTTTATAATCAAATTAACCCGAGACCAAACATTCGAATTTAGATATTCTTAAGCATTCACTTGACTTGGCACTTTCAGATTTCCACTTACTTTGTAGTCTGAAAAATTTCCTAAATGGAAAGATTTTTGATTCTGTGAAATGCATATTTCTGGATTTATTTTTTTTACTGAAAAATATGACAAATTCACAAAACATGGTATTTATTTAGCTGCAAAATAATATGGGAAAAAAGTCAGATGAAAATAGTCAATTGAAAAAACTTGTTTATTTTCTTTTACATAAAATTTCTAAAGTACACATTTGGTGGTCAACCAAATAATGGGAATAAAAATTTTTACCGAAATTGAATTATTTGAATATTGATTAAATTCAAACATTTTTAATATTTTATTGAGTTAATTATATTTTCTTACATAATGGTGCGTATTATATTTGGGTTCGTACAACAACTGGATATGTACGGTAATAATATGAAATATTATCAAGAGAAAATAAAGCCAAATAAATTTATATCAAAATATTTTATTAGAATACAAAATTATAAACAGTGGAAATTCCTACTCTAAATGAAAATAAAAATTCCACGGACTATTCCAAGAGGTATTAATATCAAAATAACCAAAAACATATTTCTAATCAAACCGCGCCAAGTGTCAGGAATGGCATAAGGCATTAATGTTAAAGTTAGATTATGCAATTCATGTGATACACAAAAGAAAATAAAAGTCGTTAACATTAAATTTAATATAGGATAACCGGGAAACAACACCAGAACTCCATGCGCATCAGCAGCCAACCAAATATGGTATTGTGATATATAAACCTATTAAAATATCAAGTAAAACACAATTGAAACTTCAATTATACTTCAAGTGATATTTTACCAATCCAGGCAAAGAATAAGCTATATTTCTTTCTCACTGACCCAAAAATGTTTCTCATGATAATATATCCCAGAATCTTAATTATAAATTATTAATTGCGTTACAAATTCAGTGGAAATATTTTATTTCAACTACTGTTAATTTGGGTGTTGAAACAATATTTAAAAAGAATCCTATTTTAATAGAAAATCCTCATTTCTTAAAATGGAATAATAAAGTCCAACGACAAAAAGTATGTAAATGATTGATAATAATGCTTGGAATATTAAATTTTGGGGAAATAAATAAGATTGCCAATTAAATTAAATTAAATTATTTAATTACTTTAATATATAGATTTTGAAAAATTTTTCAGTTATCACAGAAAGGCATTTTTAAAACTAGTTTACTGGGTTAAGAAGTATTAAGATGTATCAAACTTGGCGCTTTCCATCCGGCTTCGTCGACTTTTCTAGAAGAAGATCAGTAGGTAAATATGAGCTTTCTAACCCAGTTCTAGTTATCGAGTCCCGTCGCAATAGTTATAAAATTTCCCTTCGCACCAAAAATTTATGAATTTGTAATATTGATTTATAAGTTCTAGTGCAAAATGCAAATTCTTAATATTGTCAGATGCATATATTTTTCTGGCTAAAGCCAGAACACTATTAGTGTCAGGATTACTTTTGCACAATAAAAATATGCTATTGTTTATTTCAAAGAACACAATGGTGCTGAAACAGAATTTTGTTACGATTTGTTACGGTTCATCAGACTATAATGCGATGGTTAGTGATTTTTGAAATTTTGCTTCGACAAAAAGATGGAAATGGGACCTGTACATTTTTTTTTGAAGACGACTTTTTGCATCCTGAAGAAAAGACAATAAAAAAATTTCCAAATAGAAGATTGTATTAAGATTTTAAAAAAAATATTTTTTCAAAATAAACAGATTTTAGAGACTTCTAATCTTACTGACCGCAATCTTAATCAAATTTTTATTGGAAGATGGTGGAAACTATGAAAAACTTGATTTTTTGAGTTACGTTTCGTCTCACTAGAGTGCAAGGATCTGTAGAAATTTTGAAGATTTTTCATTGGAAAATTATAAAGTTATGCGAGACGTTCATTTATGATGAAGACAACTTCTTCGTATCTTGACGATAAGGCGATTAAAATCATATTTCAAAATCACTTTCAGTTATCAGGAATTCTAAAAACTTGTGAGCACCCTAATTTATAGAAAATACTTGAGCGCAGACTGATGCTTTAAGTTGAAAATTTGTTTTAGTAAAAATATTTTACTTGATGAGTTAAGTCATTTTATTAACCACAACTCTTTCGTATCTTCATCCAAAGGTAGTCTAATTAAGAAAAACACATTTTTTTGAATTAGATCATATACTACTTTATGAGATTTTGAGATAAACAATTCTAGACTTAATATTTACAAGTTTTTAATTTAATATTGATTCAAGAGTGAAAAATTGTGCAATAAAGTTAAAGTGATCAGATATTTTTGTTGGAATGCGGAACATTTTAAAATTAAAACCGAATAATCCGGGACGTCTGGTAACTTTATACTAAATCTATGCACTAATACACACTAATAACGCGTACATTGTACATTGCGTTCAGTAAAATTTTGAGTTACCAAAAACTTTTATTTTTCAATTTACTTTTATAATATTCCAGATTATCGTTAAGGTTTTTATTGCAAGACGATCCTATTCTTAATTAATTTCCAATATTTCTAATTTGATTGGATAATATGGACGTCGGTTCTCTAATAATGAGATCATTTTGAGATCTTAAGAGTTTCTCTACTTCAAAGATGATAAGTGATACTGCCAATGAATAAAATTCTTGTGTAATCATTGAAAATGATGAAATGTAATTTGACAAGTAAAGTAAATATGTTTTAAAATGAATAATAATTTCGATAGACATTATTTTAATGCAAATTAATCATAAATAATTCATTTGGTTGATAATTATACTCCTCGTCATTTATAATACCTAAAAAGTAAAGAAATAATGATCTTATTATTTCTCTTTTGGTTTAACCTTTGATCTTTTTTATAATTCAGTAATTTTCATATTAATATTTGTTAGATCAAAACAATATACACGATATTTCGGCACAGTCTTCATTAAGATGGTATTTACACAATACACAATTGAATCTTGTTAATTACATTTTATGAGAATAAATATTTTTGTGCTAATTCATTTTAGAGAATATTATTCATAATTTAAAGTATCTAAAATAAATCCCATTGAATAACTTACAGAAATAATGGAAATGTATGGATGGATTAGTATTCCTGTTTGTTTATCTGTCACCAATAGGGCGAATATAAGATAGGCCTTGAAATATAAAAATTTTTTAAAAGCTAAAATGCAAATTTGAAAACAAAATACATCTAATGAAAATAAACTATATGTACAGAAACTTTCAATCCTGCATCCTTATTGGATATATAATGCACCGGCCTATGAAATGTTATTATATAATCGGCAGATCTACGATGAACAATTTATGATTTGATTCGATTTAAACATAAAAATATGACTGATATAACTATAACTAAATATATATTTAAATACGTTTAAAATAATATTTAATGATAGTACACCATGAAATAAAAGTAACGCAACATCAAAAGATATTAAATTAGTAATTATTTAAGTGAAATATGGTATTAAGCTGTATTTAGAAGTTGTTTTCTTGTTTACCACAAGTTACCGTTGAATTACATGTTGATTGTTTCATATTTTTATGGTTCATTGTAGTTTTTTTTGGGGGGGGGATTACGTGAAATTTTTTTCAAATTTTCTAGCAATGTGTTAAATATCTAAAATATCAATTCCAATTACTGTTTGTCACAGAAAATAAAAAATTATTATTATCAATTATTAAATAAAATTTCTTTTTCTTTTATGAACTTAAAAATATATTATTATTATTTACCTTTGTTCAAATCATTTCTCAACTGTGTTTATATTTAAATATTCTATAAATTGATAATCTGTAACATTAAATAAATTTGATGCACTACTAAATTTTAAAACTTACTAATTTCTAGAACTATTTCATAATGAAATAATTTCAAAAATAGAATATTATTCAAAAAATAGAATAAGAAATATTTTAATTCAAAAAATAGAATGAAATGTTGATGTTATATAAATAATTTCATAAATAATTCGAATAAAATGCTAATTTAGGTTTCTAAAATTTAAATTTATTATAAAAAATTAATTTAAGATTTCTAATTGCAATAAATAAAGTTTTTATAATTTTACTTGAAAATTAAGATTTTAATTGAGAATATTACAAAACTTTATTTTAAAAATTTATGATTTGGAGTTTTGTATTCTCGGTCTGAGGTTCATAAAACCAGGGCCGTAACAAGGCATTATTGCGCCCTGTGCGGTTCATATATCTAAAACCCGAATTCAAATCAGCCTACTATAATAATTATAATATTCATGTTGAGATTGCTAACTATGTATTCATCTCCAGCTATTATAATAGGTAGTAATGCTCTAAAAATTCTGTTGCTAATTGAAAAAATGACAGGAGCTCATTTTGTGGACTAACATTTTTAAAAATACACACCTACGAAGGCATGCTAATGGACCAGTCCAATCAGAAATGTTAAAGATAGGCTAGTTAGTGTGTCGTTTTTTTCGTGCAGGCCATTTGATAATTTCTTTTATTTATATTTTGTTATTTTTTGGTAACATTAAAAAAATGTAACATTCCAATTTTGCGCCCCTTTTAGCTGTGGGCCCTGTGCGACTGCACCGCTCACACCACCCTTGTTACGGCCCTGCATAAAACCATCACAAATTGTGTTCTTCTAAAAAAGAAATGTGTAATATTAGAGGGTCAAAAAATTAAAGTAAACAAAGTGGTCAATAATACATATTATCTACATTTGTTTTCCAAATATTATCACCAATGGTTTGATGTCAAATAATGACATCATATCTAGTCTAAATATCTTAGTATCTAACGCAGAGATTCAATCCAATTGATTGGTCATAGATTTTAAATCAAAGCGCAACAATTAACAAAACACATGCATTTAAAGGTGTTATTTACTCACTTTTCGATGAAAACATGAAGTGATCATGTGGCATTCATGTACATGAAACAAATATTAAATAATTCAGATTCAGATTACGAAAATTACTTTCAATGGTCGGTACATGCATACATTTTTAATTAATTAGAATAATAACATCATTTTAGATTTTTCAAAGTGAAATAAGTCCCTGGATTCAAGAAAACGGTCAATGGGAAAAGATAATAGAATTTGCCGAAAAACAAAAAAATGCAAACATAATCAAACCATTGAAATAATTAATCAAAATATTTTTAGGAATCTGTAGTATATTATTTGAACATGAATTGCCTTTGCTTCCTTAAGAGGAGTCAATATTACATTCTTTCGAAAAATCTCTACTTTCACGAACTGAGGAGCATTCAAAACATCATTAAGTTTATTCACATATACATCATGGTCAAGAATTACCAATCCATTTCCTTTGTCAAACTTGCATATATTGATGTCTTAGCTAAATTTTTTAATAAAGAAAAATCTTTAATATTCTGCCTTTTATTTTATCAATATACTCCATCGTACTCGAACTTAACAGACTCTTCATTTAATTAGTATTAATATCTTTCATCGATCAAAGTATATGAAAGTATAAACTTTCAATCTTAGCACAATTTTTTTTATTTTTTTTAAAATATTATAACAAGTGCATTGACTTTCGCATTAATATTTCTCTAAGATTATTTTTTCAACATAAAAAGACGTTTCTTATTGAATAAATGATGTTTTTAAATTAGAATTATAATTGCCTTTGAACTATTTCTTTTAATTTTTAAATTTCAGCAATATTTTTCTTAATAATTAAAAAATAAATATAAAAATGAAAACATACCAAAATGCTTGATAAACCAAAACCAAAAAGTATACACGATACTTTAATTGAGAATATATTCAAATTATGATTATCAAAAATTATATTGTTGTGCTTCAAAGTGTGATAAACCAGTCCGTAAAGCATACCAAAAACGACACTCTAAACATTCTCATTACGATATCGCGTGGAAATTAAATTATTTACATATCTATCTAATGACCAACGAAATTTCCAATCATTTGGATGATCTTCAGAGACAATAAATAGACTCCTCAAGGGTGATGAAAAAAATAATTTATGAAATATTTTCTAAAAAATATCATTTATTAATGACATCTATTTAAAAGTAATTTGTCATTAGATTCCTTTAAAATATAACGAACTCAGTGTTATTTGAATTTACACAATTTTTGTGCAATTGCCATTATTTATGGATCATGAAGTGCCACAATAAGCTTTTCATAATAAATATCTATTTCTATATCAAACGTCAATATTACATTATTACATTATACTTTTATTAATCATTTTTTTAACCAAATAATTCGATTTATTGATTTAACCAAGAGTATAGAACAGTGAATCTTAGCAGAAGGCCACGAAAAGTTTGACAGGGGTGTACCAAAAACCATCTATAACCAACCTAACAAAATTCAAGCAATCGAACCAACAATAAATTATTTAATTGAAGATATTAGCAGAAATGACACAAATTTTGCATATTCTTTTACATTTAGTTAAGTGATCAAAAATATAAATAAAGGACTGGAATCGCAAAGAATTGATGGTTATTAGTTGCGTCAAGATTAAAAATATCCTTAGAACTACTGGTATAGAGAGCAAATCATTCGCTTAGTTACACAAAAAATGTATAAAATTACATGATAAGTTACAATTTTAAACATATACAGTGTACACATATAAACCTTTAAGTGATAAAAGGCAGATGAAAAAACTGACAGAATCCCTTTCATTTTCGTTTCCCTAACTTGATTGCTTCTTTTATATTCATATATTGTTACTGGTTCCCAGAGCAAAATCCTTCTGACAATTCGGTAAACTCATGCATTTGCAGACGCGCGTAGTTGACTAAGAATACAAGTAACTTACCCATTTGATATTACTTGCAATTCAACATGATCACTACAGTTTAGAAAAATTGAATTTTAACTAGCAACTGCTACGACATTTAATAGCGACAAAATTTCTTAAATTTTTGACCGTCTATTGAAACTTGTATCAATCTTGTAACAATCTTGTAATATTAAAAATAAATATTGAAATTTATTAAAAAGAGAGCTTGAAGACTATAAATCAGTAAAAATCTATAACGATGAGTAAAAGTCAGTTGTCAATTGAGTATACAAAATTAGAACTGTTACTGGCCGATAAAACGGAAAGATATTTCAGGCTTTGATTTATTCCTTGAACTTCGAAATTTTAGAAATAGATATTCCAGCGATAAATAATCGCCTATGGCAGGGGTTTCCAATCTTTTCATAGTACCGTACCTGTACGTTGTAAACAATTTGATGGCGTACCGGGAAACCTAATTTTCTTAATGGGGTATAAAATGCGATGGAGATATGTAATAAAGACAAGTAACTTGGGATATATATATATATATATATATATATATATATATATATATATATATATATATATATATATATATATATATATATATATATATATATATATATATATATACATACTGCTAAACATATAGATAAAATGTAATTATGATTTAAAAAATAGTTAGTGAGAAAGTTGGTCTTGTTTATTATTAACTAAAGAAAATATATCGGGCTCAATGTTTATCAGTTTAAGGCGAAGATCCGATTCAATGTATAGGTTATTGTAGTCATGTTTTTTTCACAAAACAGATTTTTAATAGATTTTTATATATAGTAAAGTAATTCGCTTATCGGTAGCTGCTTGCCCGCGTACTGAGATTGGTACGCGTACCCAAGGTTAGGAATCCCTGACCCATGCAATTGTTGAATTACGTTTGCGATAAAAATTATGTGCGTCATTGTACATATTAGATAAGTACATATTAGACCAGTGCTTCTCATTTGGGGCCCTAGGGTGCAAGTTGAAGAAGCGACCTAGAGTGCCATACACTCTTGAGCCAGTTCTACATAACTGTGAAACAAATGACCATTGGTTAATTAATGATGTCGCAAAATCCCATACAAAAAATGTTTTGGATATACTAGAAAAACACTGAATGGTATAAAAATACATTGAAAGCAAAAAGAAATAACTATAATCCTTTTGAAGTAATTTCCTAAATAAAACATTTAAATTATATAAAAATTTGACACAGAATATTACGAGACATCAAGAAATCGTAATATGCCAAAGAGATCAATAAGTTTTATTACATAATAATCATCATATTACATAATAATTATTATACACTTGTAACGAATAAACTTTGATTTTTAATATAATTTTGATGATTTGTTTAAATAAGCCAGGCCTGGTTAACATAAAACTATACAGGAGCTAATTTTTTTAAATTATTAAAAATAGAGTGAGTTGCAAAAAATTATTTTTATTTTACAAATGACAGAAATTCAAATATTAATATAAAATATTTTTCTACCTCATACGAACTTATATTAGAACTTGTTTTCAGGGCCCTAAGAAATTCCGATTCAAGTCGCTAGTTGTCCACACCTGACACAAATGGAAATGGAAAATACGTAAAGCGTCCAAAGCATAAGATCTTTGTTCATGGATGAAGAAATTAAATTTTGTGAGTACACAAAATCCAAAATCAATAATGTCAAAATAAATTATTGAAGTTATGATTGAAGTAGAACAAGATCTAGAAGTTTAAGAAACTTAAGTTACTAATTTTTTAATAAAAGATTGTAATACATTAAAGTTATTATCTTACATTTCATTTAATTGCTTTCTGTCATAAGTTCGTAATGGTAAGAGCTTACACCCAACAGTATTTTCCAACTTTCACATTGACACAATTTTCACTGAAAATTCAAATTGACTGATTTTTCGCATTATTTAAACATAAATCCAATTGATTAACACAAAAAATCAAATTTTATTCATTAAAAAAACTACTTCATTAAAACAAAATAATTTATTCATTTAAATAAAATGCTAATAAAATTGGAAGGAGTTAGAAAATACTCTTACTTATAGTATTTTCCCCATTCATAGTAAGCGCGAATTATTCGATGTATTGACTAATTAAAAAAATCAGAATTTAAAAAAAAGGAAAAATTAAATTTAAATGACTGAAAGATTAGAAATATTCGTATAAATAATGATAATACTTACATCATAAGAATGTAAAATTGAAATCACCACAATTAAAAGGATAAGTTTGATTAACATAAGAGAAACAGTACATTTGACTGAATATGAATAGTGTGATAATAAATTCAACAAATCCCAAAATCTTACATCTTGAGGAATCAGAATGAATGGGCCATAAAGCAAATATTATGTAAATCGTTATGAATGACACTGATACTAGGGGTACAAAATAATATACTTGATAGGCTCGATTCATTGTCAAACACAAACAAAATGTGAGAAAATTCAATTTGTACAAAATCTAAAAATATAAATAAAAGACCCAATAAATAACTCACAAAAATTTTGATATTAAATACGAAAACACAATCATTTTTTTTGAAATATAAAATAGCTTATTTTTTATCTTAATGTTAAGAGTTAATGCATTGTTGTTTTGTCAAAATTTAAAGTAAAACTTATATTAGAGTATTTAAATGGAACGATTTCGCCTTTTGTTTCAGACTTGATAGTTTATTGTATCAAACGATGATGACACTTACCGCCACAAGTGCGTCACTGATACAATTGCGTTTGTTCTATAATCTCGATATCTATCCTATAATCTTGAAAAGAAAAACAAGACACTATAGTAAATTAAGTACGTAATATTCATAGTATTTTATATTTCTGAACAAATCGCTTTGACAAACAAAAATTGCTGTGTATGGTCAAGTTTCGGTATTTCCTTTCCTGCAAGCCCCAATTGTGTTTCAGTGTTTCTCAATGAAAGATAAACTAATATGAACTTAATACTGTAAAAGCTCAATGGGTGGTAAATTCGTCTTTTTGATATTGCAATATAAGCAAAATCAGCTTTAAAAATAAAAATAAATCCAACGCCACGAAATTAAATAAAGAATAAATGGAATGGCAAGAAAATTGATTTTTACCTCATTTTTGGTGAACACTACCAGACAAATTGCAAACCAAAATTTTAATAAAATTAATCAGTGGGAATTATTTACCTTTGAAAAAAATAGAAGTAGGAATTTATTAAAAATGTTTCCAAGAAATATTCAATAATTTTTAATCAATAAAATTGATTTGCTTTAATCGAAAAAGTTTAAAATAAATTAAAATATTTTATTGATGGTTTTTTTTAATTTTAAATTTTAATCATTTAATAAAAGTGTAGAGGTTCCATGGTACATAACAGTATATATTCATAGCATATGACCAATTCCTGATCTTTTACGATTTACTTTCTTTCCGAATAAGAACACATGATTATCAATATAAAAAATGAAACTATAAACAATAAAATTCAATAAATTAGCAAATATATATAGTCAATTAATCCAAACTGATTTAAAATAGTTAATGAAAAAGATGAAAGTTATTTTTACAGATTTATGTTGACTAAACTATTTAAACTATTTACTTCGTCATAAACTAACATCCGTGAAGAGGTACTAGCGGAACCGAAAATGAATAGTTTACTTTAAAATAATGACTGCATAATTGTAATTCATGTTTTATATTCTCCCTTTCTGATACCATCGGACAACTGCATATTCGCTTTGTATAGATTCACTTAATAGTAAAAAAACTCTTATCGACTTATTCTATAGAAAGGTTCCAGGAAAATTCACGGAATGGAAAATTCGGGCATCTGGGCATATCTGGGCATAATTAGATTTAGATTTAGATATACAATATAATTTTGAAACTTATCAATATAAAATGTTTTTAATCATTAATATTTTTACAAATTTAATTGCCCAATATCACCATTCAATTCATAAAGAGCGAAAAGGGTAAAAATAAGCTTTTAATAGACGGTCACTTATTTTTTAAAGATAAGGGAACAGAAAGGACATATTGGAAATGTGAGATGTATCAGAAGCACAAGTGCCGAGTTTGTGCCACATAATAAATGGCAATTTTGTATTAAGTTTATTTAATTTAAAATATATTTAAAACTATTTTTATTTTATTTTTATTATTTCTAGCTAAAATAATTTTTTATTCTGTGAATTTTCCGGACTCGCAAACCCAAAAATATATTTGTTTGTTTCACGTTGGAAAACGTTATTGAAAGATATAGAGACTTTATGTGAAAGAAAAGACTTTTAACTGTGTGAACTTTTGTAAATTAACAATAAAAACGACATTATTTGCGGATACCACTAAGAATTTTGCATTATAAATTTTTAATTAAATGAAACAAACTTCAAGTCATCAATTAAACTCACAATAAGTAACCTTCTGATGCCAATATCACCTTTAGTCCAAAAGTACGTGAAATGACCAAATCCTGTCATGAATAAATAGCTCGAAACACACAACCGAATCATGAAATAAATAGGCAAAATCTAATTTTACATTTTTGTTAATCTTAAATAATATAATAAAATAATTCATTAAAAAATTAAAATATCTGCTAATTGTAACAAGTTGATGTATAACAAATAATGAAAATTAGAAAACTTATACAATAAAACCAAACACTATTGTAAATGTGAGCTCCTATTACACAATCGCTAAATATGAAAATTTTGTATACAATCGAAAAATAGCGCATAACAAGAAATGCGAGCCTCTGTTGCAAGTTTTATTAAATGAGAATTTTGTATTAGAAAATTAAATACGAAACCTATTTGATTAATATATACTATACAAATGCATATTTACTGTATTTTCACGACAATACCGCGCAGATGTGTACACCACATAATCCCATTAAACCGTATGTTGCTGTCCTCGGAGAAAAAGTAAGAGTATTGTGCCTCGTTCAAGCATTTGATTAAGGTAAATAATTAATTGAATTTTGAAGATACTAGTAACCAGAATTAACTTTTTTCATTTAAACCATCGATTTAAAAATAACCTTCAGTAATAAGTTTATACAGCATTGAAGAAAGTGAAGAATACGAAAAAGCTGTTGCTTATAAAAATATTGTACATTCTACTTCTTGGGATATTTGAGTTTTTCCAAAAGTTTGATGGTAAAATATAATACCAAAAAAATCATTAATTTGGATTTCTTACATCAAATACAATGTGGTGAAATTTGAAAAAAAGTTCTTATAATATAATTGAGAAGTTCATGAAGACAATAAACAATATTATCGAAGCAAATTTGCAATAAGTAATGAAAAAAATTATATTCCAACTTGATAAACAACATAAGGACTTTAATAAAAACAAGAAACAATGAAGTAGAAGAAGGAATGTATTCAATACAGTTAGACAATATATGTCTACAACGCTTGTACCTTTGGGAAAAATTATAAACAATAATATAATTTGAGGACCCAGTCATTCAAGGTTAATCAATCAAACACGCAGCATTAATATACATTAATTAAACGGGTTTATATAATATAATATAAAAGTCAGGCCACTTAAATATCTTAATAAAATTACATCACAACCAGCAGATAACAAAACATTATTAGTAACAGTACCAGAGGAGACGATGAAGCAAATCAAACAATTTGACGAAGTAATATTAAAAATTCCAGGAAATTGAAAAGGACTATCTTATAGTTGAAAATTTTTCATTAAATTTATAATTGGCAGCAAAAGGCTTAAATCATCATTTAATTGTTTTTAAATTTAGTTAATGCTGCTAATAGTAATAATAATAATAATAATAATAATAATAATAATAATAATAATAATAATAATAAATGGATAAACGTAACTTAATTATTAATAAATGGTTGTTTAGTGACAGTCTCGCTGATTTGAACATCATACATAAGACATACTTATTATGATCATCATTGGTTACCATTGCAGAGCTTTTTCTGATTATACCAATTAATAATTGATCCCGATACAGATACTTTACAGATACTTTTTTATCTTTTTGTATTAAGTATAAAGAAGTATGGATATACAAATTTTACCTTGAAAGATGTTATATGTCTTAGTTCTTTCAAATTACTAGGTTTATATATTCTATCAATGTCTAGGATTGTTAATGCATTACTTGACTCCTTTCTCAATAATGAATTCTCTGATAAATTCATTGAACCATTACAAGTTTCATCATCAATGATTTTAGATTGAACAATTCTTTGATTATTTATTGTCACTATCAAGTTCATCTTTCTTTCTCGCTGGAACTACCAACTTCGCTAGTATTCCCATTACAATATGTGCTTAAATACGATTCCATCAATGAAAATATATTTAACTTTATCCCCCAAAACATTATATGCAAATTTTGAACATAATTATTCCTTTGATCATAGTTTCTTATCTATTAATATTATCCAATTCGTTACTCAATTGCTCCAAAGTTATTTTTAACACTGGATGGCCAATTGAAATGTGTGCTTGGTTTATCTGTGGTCTTCTCGTTTTTAAAAATATTCTCAGCAGAGATGTCAACTTACAAATGTCATAAATAAAGTGATAATCTCAGATCACCATCAAATTTATTATAAAGACGAGAGCACTTAAAATATTTGTAAATGAAAAGATTTTAGATCGAATTTTCAACAAAAGTTAGCTAAAATTAAGCATATTAATCATAAAACATATTAATTAAAATATATTATTTAAAGCATATTAATTAATAAAACTTTCCCATTGATTTATCATAGAATTTTGAGTGAAATTTATATCTATTACTCATGGTCGCTTCTCCTGGCAAAGTGAACATTTAGCGACGTAAATGAACATCAAAATTTGATAGATTTATGAATTCTGATATATGACCGTATTTCAAATAGAGTATTATTGAATATTTAGTTATTTATTAATTATTTATTGCTATTAATGCTTATGTAAAGATGTGTAATGATGCATGCAACTATGTTTAAATATGAAATCCGGTATAAAAGATGATCATAATCTTTTATGTTTTCGATTACAAAAATTAACATGACAAGTTTTAGGATTGTTAAATGATTAAGGTGCATATTGTTTTATCTAATTTGTATTGAAAAATCGAAGTGCTATAGCTTTCCTTCGTGTTAATCATAGTAGTTAAAATATTGTTTGTATTTATAACTTGTTGTCATCAATCTATATAAGTAATTTAGTGGCGATTTGAGATTATAACTCCCGGAGTTTTTTGATAAAGAGTTTTTTGATATATCAAATATATATATCAAAGGTATATATCAAGAACTTTTTCAATTTTCACCACTGATTTCCTTTCAATTGACATTGTATTTATTAGAAAGCTTGACTATGAATCCATAAATATATCAAAAAACCGATATATTTACTTATTCATAGTTAAGATTTTCAATAAATACTATAAATATTGCTCACAAATTATAAGTAACATTAAGTTAAATTTCATTTTCTATTATTTACATTAACAATTCACTATTTGAAATATTTAATTTAGTCCCTAATAATCATCATAAGATACATGAACTAATAAAATAATCACTATTTGGAGATAAAATGCTCCTTGTTTAAAGAAAATATTTAGATTTATTGCTATTTATTATCCATATCATCAAATAATTTAAATGTAAAATATACAGCATAATTTTTAGAGTGCATACTTTACTAGCTCCAGTAATGTGATAGACCAAAATGACACATTGTAACCATCCTTTCCATTCGTCAGTAATATCCCTATTCAAGGTGCCACACTAAATGTCAGTGAGTCAATTCTTTATCTATTTACCAACAAACCTTTTGACTAGTATCACTGAAAAATATTCCGATAATAAAAACATATCCCAACGGTAATAAAAAACTAATGGGGGTATAAGCTTTATTTTCTTTCATAAAAAATATCGTTCTAGAAACTATGAAATGATCCAATCGAAATAAATCTTATTACCTATCACACATAAAGAAATACGCCATAATGGCTCCAAGTTTTAACATCGCAAATGACACTTCATAAAGTGACATGAAAAATGATGTGTTTATCGGTAAAACATCAGACCCTGTTCGATGATGAGTCGGTATGAATGGAATGGGTTTTCGTATTTCTATAAAAAATTATTTTTAGACAATTTATAAAAAATCAAATCAATATTTCATAAAATCAAGAATTTGTAAAGGGAAGTTCATTAAAGCCAATGAGGTTTTGAATATTTATAACTTTTTATGATCTTTTATTTTGATGAAAATATTTAATGTAATTTAAATTTTAACATTTGAATCATAAATGTAAAGATACTAAAATGAAATTATTACGAAATTGTATATTTGAAATATAATATAATTATGTATTGCTATTGCACATTTGCTGCCATTAGTTATGTACACAATGCACTGCACTAACTATAAGTAGTTGGTGATTTAAAATCTATTTTTTCAATAAATTTACATTTTTCAAGTTTTTTAAAATACAGAAAAACCTCAATATAACGGACTACCCGGGGAATCGGTGTCCGTTATATAAAAGGTTTAAAATAAATCAAAAAAACTTGAAAATATGTACAGTGTATTTAGATATAAATAAAAATATAAAACACAAAATTCTATTTAATTGTCTTCGGACAATCATCATGTAGTAATGTTTCTGTTTGATATCGACGCGCTTGCTTTTGGTAATCCTGATTTGAAAAAGAAATCAAGTTTTGTTTGCACTTTTGAAGTTTCCTATTTTTTTATAATCAACTCTCTAAAATTACGAAAATGCTTATAATATAGTAGAATTTCATTATCTGACGAGTAGTCAATAAATGTTATTAGAATGTCGAACTGTGATCTTATCACTTATAACTTCATTTTTTACAGTGTTATTTCTTCTTCGCTATCTTGACTTTCATCCTTATTTTGTAGGTTCATAACTTCATCTGCTATTTCACTTTCAGTCATGATATCATACCCAGTGTCACCTTCATCAACTTCTAGCCATTGTGAAACATCTTCTTCACCATTATTATGTATTGTCCTACAGAAATCAGGAACTTCTAACCCTTCTAAATCTATGTCTGCATCTTGGCCATCAAACAAACCATTTTCTAATGTATTATCTTTCACCTCTTTCCATGGTGCAGCAAAATTAAAAATTGTTGATTTTAAATTGTAACACTTTAAGTTTTGCAAGGTACTCTGTCCTCTTGTATCTTCTGCCTATTTCTGTATTATCATTTTGCCACTTATAATCTTCAGCTTTTTCCATCGTGTTTATTCTTCGGGTTTTCATTCTTTCCACTTTCGCGTCTTCGTGTGCCAATAAACATTGTGTGCATGTTCCACATGTATTCCTTGACAAAATATTTGCATTTGCATGAACCGTAACTTTTCAATACTCTATTTTAATATCCATTCTATACTCTATTTTAATGTCTGAAATTGCGTTATTATTTGTTTCTTTGTGGATAACATAAACGTGATAGCTTTATGGTCCGTTCTCAAAATGAACCGTTTTCCATATAAATAATGATTGAAGTGTTGACAAAAATAATAGATGACCAGCCACTCTTTCTTTGTTATGCAATATCCTTTTTGATGATTGCTCATTGCATGAGAACCGTATGATATAACCTTTTCGTTGTCGTCTTTCTCTGATAAAACTCGCATCAGTATCCAGAATGAATTCTCTTTCAAAATCTGGAAACCTTAAAATAGGTGAGGACATTAAAGCATTTTTCATATTTTCGAATGCGATGTTGCATCTGTCAGTCCAAATTAATTTTTTGTTGTTTAACCCACATAGCTCTTCTAAAACTCTTGCCTTTTTTGAGTATCCCTTCATAAATCTTCTGTAGTAATTGCATATTCCTAGGAAGCTTCTCAGGTTCTTAACACATTTTGGTTTTTCAAATGATTTAATCGCGTCTAGCTTTGACGGGTCCGTCTGTATTCCATCTTTGTTGATTATGTGACCTAAAAATTTGACTTCCTCTTTAAGGATATGGCACTTTTCAGGGTTTATCCTAAGACCCGCATTTCCAATTTTGTCCAGCACTTCATTTAAAACTTCGTAGTGATGATTGATCGTTTCTGTAAATATCAAAATATCGTCTAGGTATACTGCTGCATATCTCGTACCCATTAATACTTTTCCCATCAGTTCCTGAAACATACCCTGTGCCGCTGCAATTCCAAATGGCATTCTGTTAAAACAGTATTGACCTGATTTGGTTGAAAACGCCGTTTTTAACTTTGATTCGTCTTCTAGTTCTAATAGATAATATGCATTTCCAAGATCTATCGAACTGAAATACTTTGCTCCACCCAATTTATCTAACATCTCTGCTATATTCGGCATAAGTAACGCCTGTCTCTCTGTTACTAGGTTAGATTGCCTGAAATCAAGGCATAATCTGATATCTTGCTTTTCTTTCTTCCAGGCGCATATTAATGGAGTGTTCCATGGCGAATTACACTTTTTGATAATATTGTTTTCCCATAAGTTTTTTATCGCTTCATCTATTTTACCTTCCAAGTTGACTGGTTGTCTCCAAGGTTTAATATTTATCGGTTTTCCTTGAGTTTCTATTTTTTGCTTCAACAGCTTTGTGCAGCCAATGTCCCATTTATCAGCCATAAAATATTTTGATTCTTTTTTATAATGTTTAGTAGTATCGGGTTATTATAATCTTTATTATAACCTTTAAAGTATTCTTTGCTCTTTGAAATCGTTCCATCTCCGTTATTGTCTTATCAAATTTGGCTTCGATACTGCATATGTGCTCTTGCTTCGTTTTCTCGACCTCTTTTACTGGCCACTTTAGTTGTATACGAAATTGTTTTTGCAACTCTATACCACCAATTACCTCTGGAGTCATATTCTGGCCTTTTTTCTCTCACTGCATAGATCTCTTCTGCAACTATACGAGATTCGTGTAACTTCTTGATGTTTTTCTTCATTTCTATACCACCAATTACCTCTGGAGAGTCATTTGGTGTCACTTAGACACAAATCTCGCTTCAAAATCTTCTCGGCTGCACAGTGTACCCGCAGATATTCTGTTAAACTTTCCTTGTTTAATTCATGTCCCAATGTTTCATCGACTAACTCGTATATGATAGTAAAAAATTTATCGGGCTCCTCACTCGTCTGTTTATAAGACATAGCAGATTGTAAATCCTCTGCAAACTTGTTTTCTTGACGAATGCCTTCCACAATCTTTCCTTATAACATTTTATATATATTAGTCAACTCCTGTATACACCAAAAAATGTTTCAACATCATCTCTATGATAATCGTTTGGAAATAGCTTCTTTATGAAGAAATCCATAGACGTGGTCACCATATTAGAAGTCGCTAGCATATCTTCTAAATTGTTTTTTAAATCCGGTTCAAAAGTTAATGTCCAAGTATTTATTTAATGAAATATTGTATAATTTTCAAACAAATTTTCATCGTTGAATAAAATATTTTCAAAACCATTGTTTCGACCAGTCAGAGGGGGATTGCCTCTGACTGGCATTTATTTGGCTTTTTATATTCGCGTCTGTGTGCGCGGTCTGGTTAGACCGATTCTTGTTGGTGTGCGCACACAGACGCGAGCAATGGATTGTTGTTTGTAGGTAGGTTTTAATTGTTGTAAAATTTTATTTTGATTGGGCTGTTTGTAGAAATGATTGATTTTGAGTTTTAATTTAAATTCGGGTTTTTTGGATTTGTTTAAAACGGGATGGTCAGCGGGCCTTTGGAATGGAAATTGGAATTACATTTAAAAATTGGATAAAGTTCCTTGTTAAAATGGCTTCAGGTGTCAAATGTGATCCTTCTTATTTCGATGAAACCCGTGAATTCATTGAAAATTGGCAGAAAATTTGGTGGAGTATTGGTTCACTGTCTTGCTGGAATATCAAGAAGTGGAACTATTTTGACGGCTTATTTAATGAAACATTTTAAAGTTGGTCCAAACGATGCGATTGAGACAATTAAGGAAAAGTCATTTATATGTCCAAATGATGGATTCATGAAACAATTAAAGATATATTTCAACATGAATTGTAGTGGTGATTACAAAAGTGATGAGTACAAACAATTTATCCGCTTATTTTCTCCAGATGAAATCAACAAATGCACAAATACAGTTTCTCAAGCTCAATTTAATTTATCAGCATCTTCAAAAGATTTAGTTCAATTCAAATGTAGAAAGTGTCGATTTTTATTATTCGACAATTCAAGTGTTGTTGAGCACAGTAAAATGAAAGCTTCGAAAGCAATAAATGAAAACACAATTTGCAATGAGGAAATATTTATCGAAGCTCTTCCTTGGATTGATGGCAGCAGTGCAGACGGTGGGGTGGAGGTGACATTGTTGAATAATAAAATTATAATGAGTTATTTTGATCGTAAACAACCATTTTTTAAAATTCGATATTTAAAATATATTTATTTAAAAATTTCTTTTAAAAAGTTTATTTAATTTTTCTATTTAAAAATTTAAAAATTTCAATTTAAAAATTATTTTCAAAGTTATTTTAATAGTCCATTATTTATCATTTAAAATTATATTAATAAATCATTGAAATATTTAATTCTCAGCTGAAAACACCTCACAATAAAAATAATAATAATAACTAATATCACAATAGAGAAAAATTACCGTTTCTGTTCATGGAATTCAAACAAAATCGATCGTAGAGAAAGCAATACAATGCGATTATTGACCTGAATTGAGGGATAAATTAATTCACAATATTGAATTGGCATCATGGGAAATTATTGTGATTAATCTCACACTTACCAAATGATAAAATAAACGAAAATTACAACTTGAGTAGTGGTTATATCTTCACCCTTGCTGCAGCAAGTTCCATCGAAATATTTCATCACATCGTTACAATATAAATTGAGATATATTTGTGTATACTAAATGAAATTGATAATACAAAATTCTCACAGATAGTAAAATTATAATTTATTATTATGATTTATTAAGATTTATTTTTATTATTATTATTATTATTATTATTATTATTATTATTATTATTATTATTATTATTATTATTATTATTATTATTATTATTATTATTATTATTATTATTATTATTATTATTATTATTATTATTATTAGTATTATTATTATAAATATTAATATTATGAATAATAAAAATAACAATAAGCACCCAGTATGTACTGAGACTTCTGATATAGGACTCATCGTTGCTTCTCATTATTGTCGACAATTGTTGATATATTTTTATATTACTTTGCCATATTAATACACCAAGTGGCTCACTATATTACTTATGATGAAGGTCAAAATCATAAAAAATTTTTACAGAAGTTCAATAGCCAATGTATTGCATTGAGTAATATAATCATTCAAATGCGGATTATTTTCATTGAAAGTATACTCTGCAAAAAAACAATATATATATATTTAATTAGAAATTTGCATTAAATGATTATAACCCATACCCAACAGCATCCAGATAATTTTAATCCCTTGTAATTTTTGAATTTTTAATGACAAATCTATGAGTTGCTCTAAATAAATCAATATTAATTTCGAAGTTTCAAAATTAGGTGAATAATTTTAAAACGTGAGAAAAATCAATTTAAATTATTAATTTTCAGAAACACTAGTTGAAATTAATATTTTACAGAATTCGAAATAGAATTTAAAATTGTTATGTATTACTACTTGTACACTATAATAAATAATAATAATAATAATAATAATAATAATAATAATAATAATAATAATAATAATAATAATAATAATAATAATAATAATAATAATAATAATAATATTAAATATTATTAATAATAAATGAATAATAAATGAATAATAACAATAACAATTTATTTAAATCCTACTTTTGTAGTCCTTGATTGCAGTTGAAACATTGACAGAATTATTAAATATTTCCTAAATAATTTAATAAATCAAATTGTGTAAATATTTAATTTTATGATTTAATTAACACATTAATTTAGAGACCAAACGTAAAGCATGTACCATAATAAAGTCTTATTTTTATTACAAATGAGGAAAATATTAATGATGAATGTCAACTAACCATGAAAAATGTCACATTAGTCTGAAAACATGTAATTAAAGTAAAAATAAGTAAATCTATATAATAGCTAGAATTTATGCATTAGGAAGTGTAATTAAATATAAACTATCCGGAACCTGAAAAAAATCATAGGAATTAAACAGGTTTTACTTGATTTGCTAGTACAAATATTTTTCCTAATAATAACAAACTACAATATAAATTAAATTACATAATCAGGCTCAAGTTTTTAATGAAATGGAGGTACTTGTCATATTCTAGTGAAAAATCTAAAAAAACTTTGTATTTTCATTAATGATATTCATTACTTTTATCACATACATATCGGTGATTGGCAGTGCAGGATTTACGTATAGGCTACACAGGCCATAGCCTAGGGCCTTTGCTTTCTTAGGGCCCCAAAAAGTGTCTGAATGAGAAATTTTCATGTCGACTTAAATATACTGCAGCATTATTTTTCCTACTGCCGCATGTCTGAAACGTCCCATACTCTTCATCCAATTCTTTTAGGACGTCAATTCGAAGAACAAAGGCAAAGCGCTATTGTGCCTAAGGTTTGTTTAGCCATAATTATGACAACCAAGATTACTGATAAATTTCGACAGCTTCTGAATTTAGAACAACAATAATCAAGAAAAATTATGTTCCCTCAGTCTCATGTGTCTATACTTCTTAATTGTATTTCAGTTCATCCCTCTAGGTATCCGAAAATCATATTTGTCGCTGAGATATCATATCTTGTCTTATAAAGGGCCCCATATTTCAAATAGTCTAGGGCCTTATCAGATCTAAATCCGGCACTGGTGATTGGTTTCATGGTGTTTCTGATGATGGGATTCTCAGTTAAGATGAGTAGAAACCTATTCCAAATTATCCCATCTTTGAAATATCAGCTCCAGCATGAAGTGCTCTTATAAATTTGTTGATCAAATTTGCTTTTGTCATTTCGATTCCAGTGTCAATAATATTTAAAGTTCTAGCATCTTTATCGGAAATAATTTTAATCATTAACTCTTTGGCGGTATCCAAAAAAGAATTTGAATTGACATCACGCAAAACGATTTCTTTGTCGAAATAGAAAGACTCGTTAATTATGTTCAACAGTTGGGCGATTTATGCTTGAAATGTAAGCGTTTCAGAGTCATTCATTGTTTTCAATGCTATTATCATCTTCTTTTCATTATAATAATCCATTTATACCAGTCCCCATGATTGCAATTTTATTTAAAACGTTAAAATCAGAAACCAACGATTCCAGAAAATTCAATTTTATTTCCACAACAAAAAACACTCGAAATATCCAATCACAATCGATATTTCCAAGACACAATCTAATTCCAATTACTTCAACTCAAAAATCAAATATCGAAAATTCGAAATTCCAACAATTACACAACAACAATTATTACTGTTGTATATGACTGTTTTTTTATTAATTTTTCTTGTATGGTTAACCTACATTGTTATTCATAAAAATAAAGGGCAGTTTGTGATAAATTTTACTATATTTGAATACAAAAAACTCTATTTGATCTTGTTGATTATAACTTCAAATGGAAATTCAAAACCTTAAGCCCTGTTATCAACCGCTTTTCATTCTTTTTCTCGATGAATTCCGATTAATATTATTTTTGTTCAACGAGTCAATGATTGAATCACTAAAAGAACCTTTCATATTCTGAGCTTCATCATCAATGTCGCCTCCATCTGGATGAGTAACATTTCATGATTCAAGATCTTTAACACCTTCAATAATATCGAAAAAAAGCTTTTTCGTCAGTTTCATTGTCAACACTAACGAATTTATATCCATTTTTGAGTTAAGCCATTGCACTTTTTTCTCCCGTTTTTTTCCTGGTGCTTTTTATTGATGAACTATTGTGTTTAGATCACATTTAGAAAATTTTTAAATCCTAATTTGCAAGCTACATGTTACAATGCACGTGTCCACTAACTTCAAATTGAATCATAATTATATTAAGTAAAAAACCTTTGGGAAAGATTTATTTTTCAAAATCGAAAATTCCAGAAATAACCAATAAAAATCACAGAATCGATAAAACAACAAAAATCCCCAAATCGAATTAATTAATCCGAATATTCCATGAAAAATTCAAAGATCCAACGAGCACTCACATAGACGCGATTAGAAAAGTAGATCAGCAGAAAGATTATTTGAATAGCGTAATGCGTTACAGTTACGTAATTAATTATATAGTTGAATAAATATGACGTAATTTTTCCTTAATCATTCAGCATTATATTTATTCAATATTTATTCAAAAATACGTAAATTTCATTTTGATATTTGTAATGATTTTAACCCTTTGAACCCTGGCTTAATTTCTCCCATTTCCTGAGCTCCCAGGCGCATAAATATTTCCACTTATCTACTCCTAACTATGCCTATAACTTTTGAACCGTTTAAGACAGTGGTTCTTAACCTGGGGTCCATGGACCCCAGGGGGTCCGCGAACGGGTTCCAAGTGCTCCGCGGAACTACTTACAAAAATCTTTTATTATTTTTGTTTGAAGCTGAATAAACAGATTTATAAATAATTATTAAAAAATGTATGTGTTTTACTATCAATTTATTAATTTTTTAACATTTCAGGGGTCCGTCGGTACCAATTATATATTTATGGGGTCCATAAGTTTGAAAAGGTTAAGAACCCCTCGTTTAAGATAATCAAGCCAAATTTGGTATATAGGCTCAATATCAAACAACAATTCAGCCAGATTCTGAATTTTTTCTTTAAACGGTATATATAACACGGTATACCAGCCCCTGCACTATGACGCTTGATCATCGGGCCGCAAAACCGGATTTTCAGATATATATACCTAATTTTGAAGCCGGTTTTCCGGCTTGTCGGGCCCTAAAGGTTAATATATATAAGACAAATCCCAAAGACTACTAATTGATAGGACTCGGATTGAACAACAACCAGGTAAAGAAATCCTACGAGAAAAGATCAATATGTGGATCATATTGTGGTGTTACTTTGGGGTATCACTGAACTTTAAATATCATCAGTTTAATAATGTTTGTTTAAACAGTTGATGTGAAAAGAAGAATCGAGTATCATATTAATAACTGAAAACACAATCCAGTTTACAAATCCGTACTCCAGGCCCTTGTTGTGAAGTCCTGCAATAAGTGGAAAAGTGTAGTATAGAGATGAATGTCGATTGTAGGAATACGAATGAGATAACCGCAAGCACCCCTCCTTAATTTAATGGGATTATCCTTTAGGTATATCAATTGGTGTCACATAAGCAAGAAGAGATAAATTATCTACTGATTTCTTTTTGTCATTATTTGACTGTTTTGCGATAATTTGATATAGAAAACCGCTTTAACTCTATTTGAACTATGCAATCAAAATCAACCCCACCCGCTTTCCAAAAATTAAACCAAGATTCATTAATTTTATCTATCACATAAATAATTTAAATTTTCATGAAAACAAGCATTAAAAATGTAATAAATTCATTTACTAATCCAAAGGACACTAATAAAAACGGCTTGATCCTTGCATATGTCTTTGATTTCAATTGTGAATTAATATAGGAAATTGATGAATTCAAATCATTAATAAAGAAAAACCACTAAAACATTCAAATTAATAAAAGAAACTTGAACGCAAACGTACTCCGAATAATGATAAATCTTTATTTTCAAATTTAAATCGATTTTGTGTTTTACTATATTTTTCACTAATATACTTTCCTGATACATGGCTAATTAAAGTTTGATAAAATTCTTTTAAATACAAGTCTCCAATAAAGGAAAGTTGATTTTTACCTCCCCAAAATGCAACATAATTAAAACATAAATTGGAATCTCTGAATAAAATTTAATTAAATATAAAACTCATCTTATTAACTTGGTAGTGTAATTATGAATCATGCATCCATATGGTTGCCAGTTATAATTACTTTGAAAATGACCATCTCTTAAAAGATATTTGCAAGAATTATTGTCTAATAATGCATTAAGGTTTTCAGCACATATATGAAATGTATACCTAATTTCAGCATTATACTTATATGATATATAGAAAATATAATCATTAAAAATGCTACAATAATTTTAGCATTATTCAAATTCACAAATTTAGAAATGTCATTTGAAACTGGTGACTGACTTGGCTTTCTTTTAATCATTAATTACAACTAAAATTGATTAATTAACAAATTAATAAAAAATTATAAAAGGGAGCTTCAATTAATTTAATAAATAACCATTCCAAATAAAAAATATTCAAAATTTGCATAACTTAATATATTGAAAAAAAATAAAATTTAAAAGAATTTAGAATTTATTTTATAAGTATTCCTTTTAAACAAAATATCATGTAAGTAAAAAATTTATGAATTCGTGAAAATTTTAAAATGATTTAAATGTTTTTGAGCTATTCTAAAGCCTCAGATGATTTACTGCTAATAAAATTGCTAAAATATTAAGGTCATACGATGAAGTTGACGAAATAAAAATATTTGAAAAAATTTAGCCTTTCAGTTTTGTACGAGCAAATAAGATATTTATCATAAGTGCTACCAGTAGAGTAGAAAGACTTATTCTTTCCCCAGTGAACCGATGACAGAAGGGGTTAAAATTTATAAAATAGTTGTTTTCAAACAAGCCACCTTGGAAAGCAATCTACAAAATTTCAAACCCAGTTTGTTTTTTAAATTCCAAACTCCAACAGGTAAATTTAGAAAATGATCCAACTTTGAACTGTGTAGTTTGCTAATATAGCAAGCTTGAAAAAATACTTGGGAGCTAAAGTTACAAAGATTAGTAAAAAAGTGCGCACTGGGGGAAGAATGAGTCTTTATACTCTAATCTGGAGAATTCTCGATAAATTTTCCAGAAAATAATTCTTCTGGAAATTCTCGGGTAAATAAAATTATTGGCATAAAAATTTATTTTTACGAATCTTGCGAAAAAAATATTTCAAAATCATACAAAGTGAAACAATAAAGAACCAATATTCATAAAATAAAAAGTGGTGGGTATTTACAACAAGCGAAATATAAATTACCAGAATTTCCACGTGCATAATATAAAGGAGAACATCATCTTCCAAAATATAGTTATTGGAGTCGAATGGGCTCAAGTGAGTTTAAAATAGACATGTTAGTTTTTGCTAAATTCATAATAAAATAATGTTTTTAAAAAACGTTCTTTAAAATATGTACTAAATGTAATATTGAAAAATCAAATGAATCGTTTAAAATTATTAAAAGAAAAGAAAAATATAAATTGGTATTTTTAAAAAATATGAAAGTATTGAAAATAAGTTAAGAGAAGAAATGTACAAAGAGGAAGGTTTTTTAGGAATAAGAAATTTGAAAATTGTTTTATCAAGAAAAGTTTGCACAAAGTTTAATAGTGAAAAAACAATAAGCGAATTTAGAATGAGATTAAAGAGAGATTACTATGTTTATAATTCAGAGTGTATAGAATGTGAACAAAAATATGGTAGGTAAATTCATCATCATGGATATTATACATGTCACAAAGAGAAAATATTACAAAATCAGAAAGATTACTCACAAAACAATAATGAAAAAATTAATGACAAGGCTAAAAAATCGATATAATGAAAGTCCAAAATTAAATTAACTATTCAATGAACTATTAAATTATATGGAGGTATTAGGAAAAGTGTTAAAAAGAATAACAGTCAAACATTAATAAAATATTTAGGATGTTCAATATGTTGGGTTATTTGGTTGGTGATAATATTTGTAAATTTAAATTTTCATTCTAACTCCAAAGCGTGTTTTATTAATTCACAAATAGACAATCCCTAACAAGATAACCTTTATTAATATCCACAATAGATCGTACAAGTACCAATTACAACCAATTAACTCCAAATCAATTAATTATACAGAGCGTATTACGACACTACGTGAAGAATAATCCTTCTCATATAATTTTCTGTAACAGTAGCGACAATTGTTTATATCTAATTACTGTTTTCAGTTCATGTCTACACCAGTTTCTAACAAACCTGTTCGCAAACCGTACTTCTCATGCTCGGATAAAAGCGTATAGTTGTTCAAATACCAGGAGGAAATTCGGTTATAAAAGTTAAAATTGAGCATTTGGAGGGGACGTGGTTCAACCTCGTCCAAATGAAAGAGGTAAACAAGAAACTCCTCAGAGTCGAACACTGTAGATACAACTTATTGGAGGAGAACAGAGTTCAGGTCCCTTAAGCTGTTGTCTACTGGATCCCAGCTTTACTGTAAATACTATTCAAAATTAATAAATATAAAAGTTGAACCTAATTATAAATTATTATTTAAAACTTAAAAAATTAAACAAGAATTAAACAATTAAAAAGACAACAAAAAATTAAACAGTACTAAATTGAATACAAAGATTTATTAACTGAAAACATTACAAAAAAATTACACCTTACATTAAATTAGCAAATCCAATTCAAACGTACCACAATAGCATAAAACGAAAACTGAGAGCATATGTTTACTGTCTGAAACAATGTTTACACTATCTGAAATAACAAGTTTTCATTGTCTAAACAAGTATATCCAACTGAATTTGCAATAAGTATAATGATTTTGACTGTGCATAGATGCATTCTTTGCCATTAGATCCAATCAGAATGCAGTAAAATTTGATTTACGCGCGCATGCATAAGTGTGTGTAATTATATATTTTTAATTTAATTGATTTTGTTGGGTTTTACTACTTCAAGTCGGTAACCTCTGACTCCGCGTGTCCTTTTAATCAAAACAATAAACTAACCAACGTATATTTGAATAACAAAGATATAAAGATATATTCTCTCTCGACACGAATAATCAATAATCAAGTTTTACGAGTTTGACTGATTTTCCGCTCGGTGTTGATGCTTTGACAAAAGACAATATTCACTTTTTTATTCCCTAGCTTCTCTTGACCAACGTTTTTCTTTTCTATTAGATTTGATTCCTTTCTACTTTTACTTATCTCCTTGTTCCATATTTTCTTATTTCTAAACTTCCTAATTCGTTTTTCTCTTATTTCTAAACTAGTTTTCTTCTAACCCTAACTGAAGCAAAATGCCGATTATTTTGAATTTCGACTATGCTTTTATACTAAATTAATCACTTTAATTAATTGGTTTTTGACCGGATTGCTCCTATCTGACAATGGTTTTACAACCGGTTCCTTGAAAATTGTTTGAACAATATCGTGAATAATTGGCTCCATTTGCTACTCCTTCCTAATAGTCTTAAACTTTGTTTGTTTCCATTAATCATGGTGTCATGATAATGGCCTTCCAAGATTCTCGTTTTGTTTACTTTTCATGATAATCGAACTTGGGTTTTCTTCATCTCCCTGGTTCTTCATTGGCTCGGGTTTTCCATTAGGTCGGGTTTTCTATTAGCCAATTAATTAATTAATTGACGATTCTTTGTTTTAACACATTCGAATGCTTTTCAACCCTTTCTAACCATTTTCTGATAAATCCGTCATCGCCATCTTGTTGACCCTTAACTAATCTATACCTGTCCAGTTTTTCAGATTCAATTTCAAAAATTTATAATATATTGATTTTTTCGGATTTCCGGATTTTTGCAATTCGCAACTGCTTTTGCCATTTCCTACTACTGTTTCCATCATACTTTCCTTCACTATCAATTCTGTACATGATCACGCTTTTATTTGTGTTTTTCATACAATACATTATATTTAAATTTATTTTAATTTACTGACCTCAACAATTTAATTAATTAATTAATTGATTTAATTTTGTATATTTTATAATTTAAATAATTTTAGCTAATTTTATTTTATTTTTTAATTTTTTATCAGTTCTGCTGGAATTTCTTTAGTTTCAAATTGTTGGTTACTTAGGGGTGTGTCATTTTTACATTTTAGAATACGTTGGCGGTAATCATAATCGTTCGACTCTTTCCTAAGCACCTCCATGACTATTGCAATTTAAACCATTTGTGTACCCATGGCGACGACCATGTTGGCACTGTACACAAAGGTGAAAAAACAATGAGCAGGTGAGCTCTATTGCTAAAACTACTCCCCATTGTATTTTCTTTTCGGGTTCTAGACTGCCGATAGAAGGTCTTACGTCATTATTCACTATGTATGCTGTTTTTAGATTATTTGTGCTCCTCAATTACGGGTATTTCCAATTGTTCCCTTCTAAAATTTTGCGCAGGGATCCGCCCTTATTTTCCATCTAATAATTATTGTTCTATACTTCCTATAATATCCAAATTATCCTTCAAAAAATTTGAGCAGGGATTGGGCGTTATTTCCAAGTTAATCTACACTTCCCATAGTATTTAAATTATTCATCAAAAAATTTGCGCAGTGATCTGCCTGTATTTCTAAGTCAAAGCTATATCCAACTAGAAAATACTCACGGAGACGGACCAGGGGAGAAGCCTCCTCGTTATGGCCCGATCAATCCGTGTGAATCTGAAAAGCCAGCTGACCTACTCGCAAAAGGAACCAACAGTGTTCCTTAAGCTGTGGCCTACTGGATCTCAGCTTCACTGTAAATATTATTCATAAATAATAAGCCTAACAATTGAACCCAATAAAATTATTACCCAAAACTTAGAAATTAAATGAAAATTAAACAATTAAACAACTAAACTAAATTGAATATAAAATTTATTTAACTTAAAACATTACATAAAAATTTCATATTAAAAATAAAATTACCCAGTCCAATCCACGATGGCATAAAATCGAAAATTGAGAGCATATGTTCACTACCTGACAAACGATTTGTTATGTTAATCTGAAAACTATTTTAACAAGTTTTACAACTGAAATCTCAATCCGTATTTATACTGATTGAATTGTACGCCTACGCATTCTTTGCGACCTATATCCAATTAGAATGCGAGGCAATTCTGATTAATTTTTGCATGCATGCGTAAATGTGTGCAATTGTTTATTTTTTAATTTAATTAATTTAATTAATCAAAATTCTATTTTTATTAATTTTTAAGATTAATTTTTATAATTCTATAATTTAAATAGTTTTTGCTAATTTCAATTTAGGTTTACAAGTTTTTATAATTTAGATAAGTTAATTTAACTTTATTTTAGTTTCATTGATTTAAACAATCTGGTTTTATAAATTTTATAATTCATCTAATTTTTCTACGTTTATTCTACCTCTTATCATTTTATCAGTTTAATAGATATTTTATTTTAAATTTTAAATTTATTTATTTAACAATTTTTCATATTATTAATTAATTTATTATCCATTATTTTATTATTATTTTATTTTTTTGTTGTTAGCTATTCCGAATGCGATATTTCTCCTAACTGTGTTAGTGATCGCGACCTTTTTTTGCGTTCCTTTATTTTATTACCCGGTCTTATTTATCATCAATGTGTTATGTACTTTAATTTGTATTGATTGGTGTTCTAATTTAACTTGGTGCGATTTTTTTGTTATATATTTTTGATTCATTAAAACAAGCTCTCAATTCTCGGTTCTAGCCCAACAAAATTTTAAATGTATTTATTCCTATATTTTACTTCATTTAATTTGTAAATAAATATTTTATGTTCTTTTTCTTAATGTATGCATACATACGCATTCATAGCTCCTTCGTATGTAAATGCGAGCCATAACATCCCTAATTAATTCGATTATGGTCTTTCATATGTAAATATCACCAATAATCCTTCTTAGAATTTCTTTTCATATTATTAATTAATTTATTATCAATAATCTTATTTATTATTATTTTCTAGTTGGCAGATTTTTCGAATGCGATATTTCTCTTAACTGTGTTGGTGATTCCAACTTCTTGCGTTCCTTTATTTTATTATACGTGTTTTACTTATTCTCAATGTGTATTTTGTATTATTTGCTGTATTATCATAAATTTTAATTCAACTTGGTGCAGTTTTTATGCTATGTATTTCCGATTCATTAAAACAAGCTTTTAATTTTGGGTTCTAGTCTCACAATATTCATCTATTTATAAAAGAATTATCCATTCGTCCTAAAATTTCTTTTAATGTTATAGGAAAAACGAAAGAAAAATACAAATGTTTATCATATGGATGTTAAAAATTTATTGACTCAATGAATTTTATATGTATGAGTTTAGATAGTATATCAAAAAATTTAAAGTTGGAAGAATTCAATCGAACAACAAAAATGTTTTGGACAAATATAATGGCACAAATTTATTAACAAATTTTAACAAAATTTATTACAGTGGACTTGAAGGTGAACTTTCACCAGGACGTGGCGTATTATACTCTAGAATCTAGAGTCAGATACGGCTTAACAGGCTTAGAAAGCCGAGTCACTGGTAAAGAAGTGTTGGAGAATTAAAGTAACCTGGTTCCCACCGGAACAGGTACGAAAAATTCATCCAAGCTCTAAAAAAAACTCGGGCACCATAAATAACTTAAAGATTACAATCAAAGAACATTCCCAGGTAATTATCGAATTTCGAGTCGGAATTTATACCGACGCCTGAGTAGGACGAATACTGAATACTGGAGTACTAGCAGTCGATCTGCATATGACTTTTGCTCTATACCTAACGACTTGTCCAACTGGCTCGATATCTGGTTATTACATAAAGACTAACTAGAATGGTATCAGCCCATTAGTGAACATTTGTNAAAGAATTTAAAGCTTCAATTTAACAATTAGTACTTAATTAACCTTTTTGTTTATATATAACACAATTTTCACTTTGACTATTCTCAGAATTGACTTAGACCTGGCTACCAACAATTAATGGATCTTATCAATAAACTGGAAACTTGTAAGTGAACATCAAATAAATATTTACGTTATAAATCTCAATTGGTGCAAATAGTAAGAAATTAAAATATCAAGTGCTACTAATAAGCGAACAAGCAAACCTGGCAATCCAGAAACTGTGAAAATTCTGCACGCTGATTGATAAATTGAAAATTTGGCATGAACATGGCTCTGGCAATGAGATATCAACGATAAAACCCAACAGAAAAGAAAACCTCAATTTGTGTTTTCAAAACTGAAAACGGCATAAGAACAACGGTTGCTGAACTTCTTGAAATAACTCCAAGAAAAAATGAGCCACTGCTTGTTTTATCCACATTGATGCTGAGAGAAGAAATCGGTTTAATTTGATTAAATAAAGTCGATTAGAAATCACATGAAAACAGAGATTACAGTTTATAATTAAATTTGCATTTCCCGTAACGAGCTTATATCTTTTAACCAAGCGCAACTCCAAAATAAGTGGTTTTACATGTATTTTTTTTTATACTTAAAAAGAACTAATTTTTGGTATCGTGTTTATAAGTTATAAAATCAGTGTCTACATTATAGAATTTCTTGAGTGTATCAAAGTGATTTCAATAATTACTTTCTTTACATTATTATATTAAACTTTATTTCCAAATTATGCCGTTATTTAAATACTGTCTAAGTTTGTATGATTATAAAAATAAAAATTATTTAACAAGATTTGTAATTTTATTATTCAATATGGAATATTTTTATTAAAAGTTCATTAAAAAATCTACTTACAAAGACTTTCTATAAAAAGTTATAAAACTCATATACAGTGATACTCCTGGAACTGTTCTTATCAAAGAAGGAAAAGTTCCACGCCATAAACTTCTCATGCCATTCTTGGAATATAAGTGAACGACATGCGATTTGATATTCATTGATTTTTCTCTAATTCATCATTAAAAATTTTCCATAATGTATTAAACTTACAAATTCATACTTTGTAACTGCATACGAGTCTTAACTACATCTAGAGGTTGAAGTGCAATAGTAGATATAAAACCACTAAAAGCTCCATTTATAAAAGATTGTGATAACTAATTTTAATTTATGACAAAATATTAATAAAATAAACTTACAAATTCATTTATCATAAGAATCAATTATGAATAAAATACAAATTTATAACGCAATATTAAAAAATTGAAAATTTAAACAAGTAAAGTCAAATTACGAATTTTTATTTAAAAATTTCAAAAGACACTAACCAATAAAAAGAATATTCATATAATTAAATAAATGCATAACAAATGTGCATATTAAAAAGAATTACAGAAAACTACTTTTATTAACCACAAATTTTAAAAACTAATTGGAATATTTCCTATTACTTGATTGATTTCCTGATAAATTTTGAGTTTCTATTTCCCTTTCAATACCAACATATTTTAGCTGCTCAGTGGGACCATATCTGTAGTCAAAAAATAATTCATCTCCTGCTTTAATATTGTGTTTGGCAAAAATTCCAATTCGATGATCACCATTTACCAGGAGAATCTAAAATAATTAAGTTTGGATAAACTAGCACTAAATCTAATATTACTTTAGCACAACAATTTGGATTGACGGAATGATTAGCAAATCTTATTTTGTTTCCTTTCCTTGTCGCATCAACAACAAAACTCTGATTGAGATTGAACAAAAAACTTGACATTGTTTTGTCATAAATTTTCCCCCGCCTATCAGCTTCATCTTGACTAATAATTTCTCCGCAATATTCATAGATAAATTCATTTTTTACTATATCTTCTTTTGTATAAATACCCCAACTAAAATCTATTAATATTTGTTTACTTATTGACAAATATATTTACCCTGCTACATCTGAAACAGACATTAATAGATGTTTCCTCTGTCCACGTTGTATAGCCATATTCTTACAGGTAATGCTATTATTGGTATTCGAATCGGTGCCGTTATTGTTGATAGAATTTGATACATCTTTTTGAAAGGAGTCATTTGAAATTTGAGTTTTATAAAGGCCGTTAGTGGAAACACTATGGGAAATAAAAGAATCGTGACTATTTTCAGCCCCACTATTTGAAACGGAGGAAAATTTTGTAGAAATGCCATTTATTTCCAGGTTTGTCAATGATTTTAGACTATATGATCGATTTATATGCTTCGGTGCACAGCACTGACAAAGATCTTGATCACATTCTCTATTAGCGAGAAAGCAAGGACATTGTTTAGTGTTACAGTGACCACGGCATTTACAACCGATAAATCGATTCGAACATGAACGAGAACACTGGCAAAATTTCTCACAAAAATTACCAACCTGGCGACAATTGCATTTTTCATCACACGGAAAGCCCGGGTGATCACAAGGGTGATAAAATTGATTGGAATCTGTTTTAGAACCAAAGGCACTATGATCGAAAACTTCACAATCACTTAAATTGTCATTTCCGTTTTTGCAATCTAAATCGTTAGCTAAATAAAAATGAAATAGAAAACTAATAATTAAAACATTTTATAGAAAGAAACCCCTTGAGGCACAAGGGAGTTTTGCGATATCAGATATTTAAGAAACCATTATCCACGAAAATAAAATTATGCTTTAAATTATCAAAAGGCTGAACTCTCATTGTATTATAGGAATCAGAAAGACCCAGTTGCGGTGACTCATTATGTAAAGGTTCCAGAAGTATTTAACACGCCGAAATGAAGAATCATGGCATTTTAGTAGGTTATTCGACAATGAATACAACTCACGGTAAACGTCATCCAAAAATACGATCTATGTGGCCAGATTTAATGCTGGTTAATGTAAAGCCAAGCAGGACTATCTAGAAAGATGCAATGAAACCACGAAAGACTCATTAATAGCATGGATGCGAAACAGCAAAACGTTTTCTTGGACACTCGGTCATCTGGTTTTTCAATGGGCAATAAATACAGGCTATCGCGAAGCCATAAACAATCACATTCGGCCAACGGTTCAAGATGGGCCTATGTTCTAAAATGCCATGGGAATTTTAGAAGAAGACATGGAAGTATTTATTAATGATGGAATTAATATCAATGTGGAATAATTCCTCGACAAATTATCTGCTGATTCTACTTAATTTAATAAACCATATAATTGAGAGCATAAGTTCTCATTCGACCGTTGATACCAAACACGAGTCAATAAAGAATGAGAATTCCGATACTTCCATATATTTTGACAAAGGTGAACAAGAAGATGAAACACTTTCAACTGTAAAGTTTAGGAAAATAGCCACTGATAATTTTTTGTTTCAAGTAAAAAGAAATGGTTGAAAAATACAAAAAATGATTACCACCTTTGAAGGATATAAGATTAAATAAATATATAAAATATATTAAATAAATATATAAAAAAAATATATAAGATTAAATAAATTTTATTATTCTAAAAACATTAATATTACTGACAAATTATAAGTAAAGTGTTTTAAAATTGTAATTAGAAAAGTCTAAAGGTAATTTATTCATTTTGAGCAACATAAGAAATAAAAAAAACTTTAATAAAAAATTATAAAACAAAAATTCACCTAATTTAGATATTTTTGGTAAAGGACGTTTCCTTTGTTTCATTTTCTTTCGTTTAACGCCCCTATTATTATTTACAGTTTGATGGGTCTGATTATCACTTGCTGTCATCATATTCTCCAAATCTTCTTTTTTATATGCTTGAACATACGAATAAACCTGAATTCCATTTAAAAAATATGTAAAATGGAAATTTTTCCACAGAAAAGTCTTTACCTGAGCACAGGATTTTGATTTCAGCAATTGTGATAAAGCGCAATAATCAGTTCTGAATAGAGGCAATAAAACATTGAGCATTGTCCGTTCAGAAAGTGTCCATTGGTTATAATCACAATGATTGTTGTTTTCACCTAATTTATACAATAGATTTTAGAATGAAAAATTGTTTCTTATCAATTGTTTCTTACTATTCAAATCGCCTTCGATATTGGCCAATTCCAATTTAAAACAATTTTTTTCACAAGGTCCAATAACATCTAAATCGACATCTCCGTGAAAAGCAATAAAACCCATGGGAACATATTTTACCCGAACTATATGCATTTGCATTATTCCACATAGACTTCGAAGATCTATATGGATGCATAGCACAATCATACTTGAAACATCGCCTACATATGAGTGATCGAAACGTATGAGTTGCATCGTCGCGTTTATGTTCTACTATTGAATTTTCGGGTTGAGTTGCACGCAAAAATTTTCCATTTCTCGAATTTCTTCTTCATTGTCGAGATTAGGAGTCACCGTTTCGACACCGTCTGACGCAGATTTTTCCGAGATCAATTTCATTTCTAAATATCTCGCTATTAACTTCCCATAATCTTCGACATCTCCGAAAGTCTCGGCAATGGCCTGATGGATAATTATTAGTTTATATATGATTTTTCGTCACATTTAAAAAGAAACCTTGAAAATTATTTCTGGATAATCAAAATTTTCAAATTTTTCTTGGTTTTTTTTACTTTATTATCTGCAAGCTGAAAATTAGTATTATAGAATATTTTACAAATTAGGAATAAGTTAATTAATTTTTTTTCTTCGAAATTTACCATTTTCATTCAGTAAATGTGCAATGTGTGAAATAGATAAAATTTCCTGTTGAAATACTAACCTCAGTTAAGGTGGGGGGAAATCCGGATCTAGCAATTATCATTTGGAAAGGAAATTACTAGAACATTATCAAAAAATTATGTGAAAGGTAAAGAAATTGTATAGTTCTATTAATTCAGAAATATTTAAAGTAGTTGGGATTCTCATAACTTGGTTAAAAAAGCAAGAATAATAGGAAAAAATTCATATCTAAATTTGAAATCAGTGAAAGATCTAATTAGAAATAAAGACGAGCCACCATTGAGACAAATCTTCACAAAAAGTACTTTTAGATTATTATTCCATAATCGATATGAATGCAGTGAATAAATATTTCATCTAAATTCACTGAGCTATGTAAAATTATTTGACAAGATTTTTAAATGATATAATTTCTGATAATCAGGATTATCTTTATTCACAATAATTACGGATAATTGAAATTATATTGTATTACACACAAGTTCTCTAAAAATCTCATTGAGCGACATTTTCCTATATGTTTTCAGAATACATTATCGGTTTAATGATATGGAAAATTTACATGGAAACACTTTTAGAAGCAGATATATATATATATATATATATATATATATATATATATATATATATATATATATATATATATATATATATATATATATATATATATCTTAAAACAAGTAAAAATCAAGACAGATCTTAAGAAATTGCATGATTAGAATGCCAAAAATTTTCGTATTTTTTCAAAGCTAAAAATGTCACAGTTAAAATTTTGGTGTGATCTTACAAGAGTCAAATAGAAGTTTTAATTTAATTGTATTCTCAAATTTCCCTATTATAGTAATTATTCTCGTCGTGAATTTTAATTTTTACATAATAAATTTAATCAAATTGAAAATTATTATCATTGCCTATAATTTAAACATGTCTTTTGTTTTCTTTTGACTTAACTATTTGTGATGATAATGATGTGAACCCTCTGTCACGTAAATTCCATTCATTAATTTATTCTAAGTTCAAAACTTCTTAAATTCGTATATTAATTATTTACACAGAGTTGACTTAATTTTTCTTAAAATATCAAAATTTTGAGCAATTAATAGAATCTTTTATTTTATTCACTATTGATAATTTACAATTCCAAGTACCTCCATTTATTTTTATAGGCTTGATCAATGTTTTGTGTATAATATAAAATAAAATATAATTCAATTGAGACGAATATTCTACGCGTTTTGTCTTTAATAGTAACAATGTTTTATAATCAATATTACCGTGCTTTGACAGAAAACATAAAAATTATATTTTCACAGGTAAAATCGCATTATTGAACTGGAAATAAAAACTGAAATACAAAAGCTAAATGATTTCCAAACTTTTCAATATTTACAGATAAAATTCAAACATAAATTTGCTTACGGTCTAAATTTTTCCAGATACGAAAAAGAAATGCTAGGAAATTTAGGATTGTGTAATATTCAATGAGGTTTTCACACATGGAAATTGCTTTTAGGATGATATATGTATATTGGAGACCGAAGATTTTTGATAACGTAATACAATAGTGATTATGAGTTCATGTAAGATCAAATGGAGTTTGGAAGATTCTTGTATGTGTTGCAAATGAGAAAGAACATCCTAAAGCGAAGATTCATTAAAATGAGGAATCTTTTTTCTAGAATTTTGCACATTAATAATGGATGCGAGAACGTATTTTGAAATTTTAGAGTGCATATCAATAAAAAGATAAGAAATCACTGCTTCAAAGAGAAAAAATATCCTAAATTACACGAAACACCTTAAAGAAGTGATTCCTAACCTTTTCTAGCCCGCGACACACCAAAAAATAGATTTTTATCATGCCACCCCTAAACAAAAAATTACTTAGTTGTTTACTTTCTAAAATTTAAATTTTATACTATCGCATTTAGATGAAAAATAACTTTCCAATATAAGAAGCATAAGCTTTCGAATGATAAAAGATAAATGTATCTTAGTATTTTGAAAGCTCCTGAAGGGCAGGAGTTCGTTTTTTTATTTTAATCTTGCGACACACCCGTAGATCTCTCGTGGCAAAGGGATTGAGAAACACTGCCTTAGAGTCTTCATAAAGCAAATAAACGGGCAAACGGTTAAAGATTTCGGAACAAGATTTCTAAGAATCAATTTTTTTTCATTTTAAATTATTAATTAAGCTACATATAATGTAGGGTTGCCAGATTTTCACCAAGACAACCCTATTTTTGGCATTTTAAATTAGGGTAACTATATAAAAAATTAAAATAATAAACCAAGTATAAATATAAAAATCAATAAACTCACATATTTTTAAATAATTTAATAGCTTTAAATATTGTAAATAAAAAAGTAACAAAACAAAACTTAACCATCTGTCATTCATAACAAAGAAAAACTACCCAACAGGAAAAGTTTCATATTAAAACCCATCGAGCAAGAAAGCTAATTCGAAAAATAGAAAAAGTGTGATAAATTTTTAATTTTGTTTGCAATGCAAAAAAAAACCGCGACAATCCCGGAAAATCTGGCAACCCTATATAATGAAGATTTATTAGAAAATATAAATTCAACTGACAACTGTTAGCCAGATTATATGCAAATTAATAGAATTATTTATAGGTCTGGATAGTGAAATTCAGTTGTTTGAACTACTTGATGAAATCCTTGATGAATCCTTGAGATTCATTAAAGGAACATTTAGTAAAACATTAAAAATCAAAGATTTTAGTTCTTAATTGAAATCTTTTAAATTTAAAATGGAAATTCGAATTTCAATGAAAATTTGAGAGTTATTCCTTTAACAACAATTATAATTGAAAAAACTGAAAAAATAAATTTTATTTACACTGAGCATCTAGATTATTTCCACTAATTGGTCGTAAAGCATAAATTGTAGAAAATTTATCAATATTTGGATATAAGAGGGAACTGATATTAATTTACCAGTCTAACAATCTTTTATTGAAATAAATTCGTGTATGAGAGACCCCTCCCTCATACACCAGGTGTTACAGAAGACTGAGACCCAACAGTACATTTTCTTAAATAATTTTTTTTCTAAATTTTAATACAATTGTATATCATTATAATTAAAAATAAATTAAGTATTAACAAGTAGATTTGATTTCATATTTTGTTACATGCATAGGAATGACAGAAACATGATAATTGTATTAACACATTGACCGCCAGCATAATTTTATTCGTTCTCATTCGCCATATGTTGTAGGCTAGTACATATACGCCAATAAAATGATTACCAACAAGCCAGGGTTTATATTATAAGGTACGAGTTATTTCGGTGAATGTATTTAATGGATATATAATGTCAATAGTTTAAAGACGAATAGTATATCATATCAGTCAAGTTTTCTCAATTTCCAAGTCTCAAACCGATAATCTCAATGTGACTCCTTTTTCACATATTGCTTGTTGTAATAAGTCGTTAACGTTTCTGAGGCAACATGAAAAGCGTATCCTTAGGCACAAAGAAATGGATTTGGAAATATTCGTAAATTAAAATTAATATGATACATAGTTAAATGCAGTTTAAGATTATAATGGTTAAAATATGAGAAATTTGTAATTTATTAAGTCATTCGTTACTAGTGAGCACTATTTAATCTTCCTTAGACATAAGTAAAAAAATTAATTTGATTATATAACTTTATAATGAATGAAGTACTAAAATATTATAATTAATGTTTGATAAAATTTATTAAATTGAAAATATTTCACAAAAAATGTTTAACTAACTTTATACCAATCATACTTTTCACTCAAAGTTTTTAATAAATCAATCAGCTGATTTTCATTGAAGTCAAAAGGAAAATTTCCATGTACTCGGCCTTCGTAATTTCGAAGTAATTCTTCGATAAATTTAGGGTCATGATCTTCACCCATATATGGGATATTTGTTAATTCTATTTCATCTTCAACACTAAAGTTTTGTTGCAATGGAGCCCAACTCAACATTACTGGTAACTTTTCAATCTTAAATTAGTAAATTTTGTTCCATTAGTATCTTTTATTTATAACATCTTACATATGGTAATAGCCTAACGCGAGATTTATATGATTTGGAATTTATTTTCACTTCGAAATCATCATGTTCACTGTAAGTTTGAGAAAATCTAACTTTCTCACAAAAGGGAGATAAAGATTTCATTTCACTAACCATTTCTAGCTGTTCATCAATGATATCTAAGTTGTGTTTTAAGATTTGGCGAACATCATCTTTCTTTTTTAAAATAATCTGATCTTGCAAGGAATTATATTCTAATTTAACTATTTCAAGAAAATTGTCACGTATCTCAATTTTATTTGCCGTTCTGTGTTTAGTCATTGGTCAATTTATTTTACTAAAAAATAATTAAAATTTAAAAATAATTTTTATACTTTAAAAAGCCTTAAAATAAAAACAAATTTAAATAATTTTAAAATTTGGATTTAAGGAGAAAATAGATTTATAAACTTAAAGAAAATCTTAGTACTTACAGGACAATGAAGAAACATTTCAGTTTTATATTAAAAACGCATTAAAATCGTCTTTATATATATTTACTTTCAAAATATACTAATTTTAATTTTTAATTTAATTTATTTTCAGATAGTGTATCAAATTTTTGTCGAAGATGAACTGAAGATAAAGTAAATCGAAGATCCAAATGAATCAAAGGTGAAATGATAAAAGATTTTAATTATAGAGTAAGATATATAACTGTAATTACTAAAATTAAAATTAAGTTAAATTTACTGCCCACTAATTAAATTAAGTATTTTGAAGCAATGTTGAATGTGTTGAGTTTTCAAATAAATAAATATTAAAGTCGGTGTTTCTGACTTTATCTTTTCTATAAAAACAATTAGACAAACAATACTCAGTGTATATTTGCATACAATTTACAAAACTCCGAATATCACAAAAAAAATGTCCATTCTGACTATTCGATAAGTATCGCTTTGGACACTTTGATTCTGCATGTTTTACAATAATATTTACTTCTTTTCTTAATTCACTTGACTTAATTTGATCCTTTTCTTTGTTAATCCTTTTCTGTTCCGTTCATTCTATCTTCTGATTTTAACAATTTCCCCTTAACCTATTGTCATTTATGTTCGTCCCTACCTGAGGTAAAATGGAGATTGTTTCTAAATTTGAATTTTTTTATGTTGAGGTCTCGATATTCGGGAACACTCAACTTATCTGGTTCCTATATATATCATCATTTATTTTGTATAACGGATCCAATAGATTAGTACATTTATCAATTTTTCTCGGAACATAGTCTTTATCTGTTAATATCTGTGTTATTGGTTGGAGGTATACAGTTTCTCCTCTATACACTACTGGTAATTCGTTTGTGCACTTATTATTCGTTGCTAAAGATACGCTAACCGGTTTACACTGAAATGTTTGTATCACTTCACCGACAACTCTTGCAAATGTCCCTTTTTCTGCAAATAAAATTGGTGCCATTAAATCTGGGTTTGTGACTGCAACCACCATCTTTGTTCTTAATATTTCTCTATTAAGTTTACAATCGTTTGCAATAGTTGCTTAGTACAATTGGACTATTGAAATAGTCGATTTTATTATTAAAATATGACGCTACCTTGACGTCGAATTTATCTATTTTCGATTTTGCCTCTTTAATTTCACTTCCGCTGATATAAATTCCTTCATAATTTGTTTGTATGACTGCCTTGCCACATTTAATACTTTCACCTTTTCCCACAAATCTCATCGCTTCTGTTTCAGAATCTGACATGTATATCGTTGGTGTATCTCTCTCTTGAATTATCGTTGCTCGTCGTTTTTGGTTTTTGATGTTCTTGGATTCTACATCCGTGAACTGTTTACCTCGTATCGTTCTGAATTTCAGTGTCTTTAGTTTAGTTAAATGGCATTCGTATTTGTTTACTTTGTATATGATCATTGTCTCGCCTGTATCACAGCTTGTCTCATCTTAAATGACGCCTTGAATTTCCTTAATTCAATATAATATTGTCGTCTCACTACAATATTGTCTGCCACATGCCCCCATATTTTATACGTTCCTCCTTCACAACCATCCAACGACATTTACTAATTGCTTTACTTGTGCTCCTACCTGAACATTTAACTCAAATCCATCCGGCGTTTTTATCTTTTTTGTTTTAAATGCATTTTCACATTCGATTGGTGCTATTATTATCGCTTCTGGTGCCCATGTTGGAGTTAATATTGTTCTTGCTATTTTATTACACACAAAACTTTCCTCTGAATATTTAACGATACATTCTCCTGCTTCAGTGTGGATGAAGTCAGACTCTTGATATATGTGGAAAATCTTTGGATCTGCCACAATTAATTTTGTTGGATTAGCCTCTGGGCAATTTTCTACATCTAGTAATGAATATTTCTGTCCCCACTTGGGATTCTGACAGTCATACCCTATGATCGCATTATTTCCTTTTATCAGATCTAACAATAACGTTATTACTATAATTACTATTGACATTGTCGACTTTCTTTCTTTTTGACTTGGTCTCATAGTTGTTTTATTTACTAGATTTTTTACTGTCTCCTCCGTATCATCTATTTCTACATTAATATTGTTGGGTTTTAGATTACTTTAAGTCGGTTCCCTCTAACTCCTCGTGTTCTTTAAATCAAAACAATAACGACCCAACGTATATTGAAATAACAAATTCACAATCCTTTATCACCACTTTACAATTGATAATCAAAACTCCGTTTGACCGACTCTCCGCTCGGTGTTGATGTTTTGATAAAGATAATATTCACCTTTTATTTTCTTAGGTTCTCTTGACCAACGTTTTCCTCTTTTTCTGTTTGATTTGATCCCTTTCCACGCTTTTTATTCTTATTCTATCTCTTCTTTTTCCTTAATCTCCTAGATCCGTTTTCGCCTTTTCCTAAGCTCAATTTTTTCTTACCCTACCTGAGGCAAAATACCGATTTTCTCTGATTTTCCCTTTCCTTATATACTCCTCGAAATCGGGATGACAAATGGTTATTGCCGAGCCAATCTTTCACTTGACATTTGCTTCCACGTATCTGCTTCGGCTGTCACCCATAATGGTCTAACGAACCAAGATATTTAATGGCCCTTCCGACCTTTCTACACGCACTATCTTTTCCTTGCTTTTTTCCAATTAATCATTGTGTCAAGCTAATGGGCCCAAATCTTCCTTCTGTATACTTTTCTTCTTGTTTACCCAGCTCGGGTTTCCTTCATCTCTCGGGTTCTCCATTGGCTCGGGTTTCCCAATAGCTCGGGTTTTCTATTAGCTAATTAATTAATTAATTAACGTTTTCTGTTTTTACACATTTGAATGCTTTTCGACCCTTCCTAAACATTTTCTGATAAATCCCTAAACATCATCTTGTTGACCATTAGCTACTCTATACCTTTCCCATTCGATTTCGATGATTTTTCCATTTATTGATTTTTCTCGGATTTCCGGATTCTTGCCTTTCGTAATTGCTTTTGGCATTTTCTAATACTGCTTCCATCGTACTTTCCTTTACTATCGATTCTATGCATGATCCCGCTTTTATTTGTCTTTTTTCTTCACTTACTTTTTATTTAAATTATTAACCTAAATTTCATTTCAATTTATTTTAATTTGCGGACCTCAACAATATTATCTTTTAAGCTTTCCTTAGCACTTTCGATTAAGCTCTCATCATACAGTATTTTCCATCCTCCCTTTAATTTTATCCATGGCATAGCATCTATCTTTAGTTTATTATATATCATTTTAGCAATATTTTCTATTTGATCTTTGCTATTAAATATGCCATCGCCGTAATCACTTTATCCCGATTGATTCCTATTGTAAATAATATTTTTAACACTGTCTCTTCATCCGCTTCCTCTGCACTCAATTCTCTAATCTCTTTTTCCATTAATTTAATCTTTTTAACTATATTTTCAATTAACGCTGATGGTTTTGCTTCCGGAAATCGTCTCATATTCATTGCATTAACTAACTCCGTTATCATATTTATATCTTTGTAATTATCCTGATTTTTTGGAACTTCTTGTCTCATATTATTTGCAATATCTCTTAAACGCTCTGCTGCCTTTCTGTCATCTGACTTTTCGGCTATTTCAGATTTTCGAGGCCTTCCTCTACCTCGTCTCATCGTCTCTGCATCCTGCATATTTGCTTTTTTCGCAATTTTTTCTATTGTCTCATGTAAATTATCATATTTAGTATCGATTGGTTTACAGATTTCATCGCTAACTGTTGGTGACTTCATTGCCCCTCCTGAAGAAGCATCCCACAATCTAAATAATTTGTCATAGTCATTTTCGTCGTTCATACTCAATTCTACTGATGGAATTGATGTATCAATTTCATTACTTTCTTGCCTTTCTATTACGGCAGAAATAATATTGTTATCAATAACGTTTACCCCATAGTCGATTATATATTCGTTATTCATCATTTCTACTCCGTTAAAATACAGTTTCACTTTATCATTATCTCCCAATTTTTCGGGCCAATTAGCTCTGGCCATCTGTTTCACTTTTGTGCAAACATGTACCCCTACTACGCATAAGTGTTCTCAAAAGGTCCTTTGCCTCAATAGTTATATTCAATGACTCATGTAATTTCTGATTTTTTCTCACAAATTCACCATAACATTTTATCATTTCTTTCAATTTTATTTCTAATTCAAATACTCTTGTCATATTTTGTCTCTTTACCATTAGTGGTATCAAATTTCTCAAATATTCTAAGTCAATTCCTTCGACTTGAACTCTATTTATTATACGCAATGTCTCATTATCATCATAAGGCCATTTTTCAAATGTCTCTTTCAATTCCTCTTTTAATTCTTTACATCTATTTGCTTCTGCAAGAAATTTCTCATCCGCATCTCTTGCCTCTCGAAACTCCTCATTATCTATATCTACATCATTGGTAAAACACTGAAACTCATTCAATGACATTTCTAGCTTTCTCTCAATAAGTCTCCCATATTGAGTTTTAAATTCTTTTAATTCCTCTCTCAAACTGTTTATTTCGTCATTAGCTGATATCAACTCAGCACTATTAATCTGTTTTATCTCAGGCTCATTTTTAAATCTCACTCTATCAGGCGATTCGCTTCGTGCATTATTACATACTTTAGCTAAGTGGCCATATTTTTGGCAATTATAACATTTAATCTGTCCATTAAAATTTACTTTATCTCTACCATCATTATTATAAGGGCTTCCTCGCCTTTCTCTATATGAATTCTGTCTATATGGACTTGTCTGTCTACGTCTCAAATCATTTGTATTATCTCTATTATCATATCTATTACTTCTATCGTATTTATTATTTCTCAAATTATTTCTACTAAAATCGACTCGATTATCCCTCGTATAATTATTTCTATTATATTCATAACGATTGTCTCTATCAAAAGTATTTCTATTGTTTCTACTCTCAAAGTTTCTGTTTCTCACATTATCAAATCTCCTCCTGTTTTCAGGCGATTGACTTCTATCCGGACTCGGGCTTACCCTTCGTCTATTTTTTACAAAGTTCAAATATAGTTGCTTCATCTCCTCCCAGGGGATGTTGTCATCTGACTTACCCAACTCAGATTTTACCTCTATGGGTTTTTGGATTTCCATTGCATCTACATGTGAACTAAATCTGTCTCGTTGTATTGCTTCTATACGCTTAGCTTTATGAACTAATTCATTTAAATTATCATATTCAACCATAATCAATGCTTTGTATAAATATTTTTGTGTTCCGTTCCAAAACTGATCCTCAATTAACTTCGCTGTGTGCTCTCCTGCACCAAATGCTTTCTTAGCTAACTCAGTAATTGTATAGACGTATTCTCCGACCGACTCTCTTGTTCCTTGATATCTATTTCTAAATTTTTGAACATTAATCTTTTGTAAATCACTATCAATCACTATATCTGCTCTCAAATAACCTACAAGTTGACCAAAATCATTTCCCTTGCATTCTAAGTTATTGTATGCCTGTAACGCATAATCTTTTAAATATAATGGGATTCTCATTTTTAACTCATCAGGTGTCCAACCACAAGCTTCTGCATACTGAGCGATCTCAGTGAAAAAATCGTCGAACTTTTCAGGCTCTCCTCTATATGATTCTACTGGTAAAATTTTATGAAATTATTATTATTATTATTCATTCTATAGACTATTCTATTTCTGAGATTATAAACTATTTCGGGTTGATTATCTATTTTATTTTTTGAATTACCTGATAATTTTCAAAAAAAAACTGATTTTATTTATTTAGAATTGGTCAATGATATTTTATGATTATAAATATATTTTCCCAATATAAATTACTATAACCCTGTGATCTCAATTCCTATCCCCAATTGTAAATAACAATAATTGATTTTAAAGTCCCGGTTCGCGGCACCAAATGTTGAGGTTTCGATATTCGGGAACACTCTAAGTATATAGATAAATATTTATTAAAAACAAAATTTACCAAATAACAGATGAATTTAAATTCTAAATCGATCTACAAAATCTATCCAAAGACTTCTTTTATTTTATTATATTTTCTAAAAATGCTTGTGAAATATTGTGTTTTGTTATTATGTTGTGTCGTGCGTGTCTATGTATAATTACTGTAAGTAAAATTTGTGGAACGTTCTGTGCGGTTTCGGGTTTTATTTTATTCGTAGGATTTTATTCGTGTCATCATTCCAAGGGACCCTTAACCAAAACCCACACGATCATACTCCGAGCATGACACCCAGGATTCGCATCATGTTGGTGCTGTGCCATGTCGGCGAGCTACGATGGAGCAGGTGAGCCCCTGCCTTAGGACTACTCCCCCATCGCAACTCGACTTAACTGTCACTCGACGGCCGGTAGAAGGACTTACGTCATTTTCATCAGTCTAAGATCCCATACATCATCCCGATTATCAACCAATCTCCAACACGACACTCAACTCGCTAGTTTGTCTTTATTTAGTCTTCAACAGCAAATTTTACTAGATTACAATTACTTCTGTACTTTATAAGTTCGGCTTTACCATATCCCTCCCGACAGTTACTCTCATTGCTCACTACCTAATTTCATATTCGAAAAAATTCAACATCAATCCAAACATTCACAATTATTTAATTTGTCGATCCACAACAAGAAAGTGTATTTTGAGTTACAACAATAAGATACAATGACAGGTTATAACAAGAAAGTGCATTTGTGAATGGCAACATGGAAGGTGAATCAGAATGTGTTTGGAGAAGCTCCAGCAAAGATCTCGTCGAGATCGAAAAAATCTCTGGCGTTTTCCTCCCAGGACGAGCTGACGGGCGGGACTATCCTGAAAATAGGAGGAGAACGAAGTATAGGCCCCGCAGGAGGCCCTGGAGCTGGTGGTTGAGCGGAGGCGATCAGAGCCGCTTCTCTTTCGGCCTGGAGGGCCCTTCTCCTTTTGGTACGCTCGGCCCTAGAGGGTTGCCGGCTTTTAGTGCTTTTCTTTACCTCCGGAAGAGTGACCGGGGCTGTTAAGTCTACCACTCTTGGAACAGCTCGACTTGTGCCTGTACAGATGACTTCGGCTGGAACCGTCGGTTGGGAAATATTTGAATGGCTCAAATAGGCCTGGTTGACTGACTTGGTCAATGACATCCCCGAGAAATGGTGGGGCGAGAACAGGTTGTCCTCTTCCGCGAGTGGAATATCTACTATTTTCTTGGTAATTGATGCTTGCACAAACACCTTGTGCAGCGCTTCAGATTGTTCCTTGATTAGAGTGCGCAAGGCGCGATTTTCTTCTAATAGATCGTCTCGACACTTTTCCACTCGGGTGAGTCTCGTTCTCACCTCCTTCATTTGTACTGGGGAGAAATACGTCCCCTCTAGATGGTCTGACTTCTTCTTAAGGAGGCCATTCTGGGTTTGTAATGTTTGGATTAGATGGTTCTTGTCAGCGCAAGAAAAGCATGGGCGCAAGATTGTAGTGTTGGCTGAGGTTTTTGACATTCTAGAAAATTGTAGATAATTTTATTAATACCATCACGTCTTTTCACATTCGGAAGTCATGCATCATACCCCGTCAAAGATTATTACGTCATACAGAGCAATCAATCAAGTGGTAATAATAATAATAATAATAATGATACTAATTCAGAATAGTAGTCAATCTACTTAATGCACCCATGGGGGAGAAAACGTCGGAGTTCCACCAAAATGATAAAAATCCAACATCGCTTATTTGCTGTTCCATCTTATTTCCCACGCCCCGGGAGTTGGTTATTCGATTAATCCGTACTTTAATTGAATCAAAAATATAACAAAATTGGCATTAAATTCCCCAGGCGATTCCCCGTCTTACTGAAGATGACCACTTTATAAGATCTCCGAAGAAAATATTTAGTTAATCTACTTTGAAGTGCGTTAAAAAATTTAATTACAGTGTCTGATAAGCAAAAATTATTTTTCGATCGGCGCATCGTGATGTTATCGGTATAGTTTTTTTGATTATTATTCTGTATATTTATCGCTCACCGTGTCTCGTATCCATGTAATCCAACCAGTGCCATTATACCCTCAGTAGAGTTATCTCTGTGTATTTGGCCGAAATTCGAATAGTACAAGTGCATGTGTTCTGATTAACCGGTTCTCGATTTGACTCATGTGCATGTGATTGTCGCTCGTGCGATATTTGTATGCGTGCAGGTTAGTGCATGGATGTTATCTGAATAGGTAGATTCCCCGTGTGAATGCTCGGCTGTACATGTGCTAGTGTTATGTCGATGCGATCTATGGTCTGCGAATTATCAGATGATATGATTTGTTAATCTTGTGGCATTCCTATCGCCTAAACTGTACTTGGCTGATTGTGATATTTTGTAGAACAATATGACTTGAATCATCTGAGACTCGGCTTTATGGCAAAAAGGTTCCTAATGTGATTTAGATGTTCGGGCAATTCTCTTTGATGCAAATATACCTAGCGCAATGCGGGTTTTGAAACGAGATATTAAGATCCTTTGCTATGGAATCCCGTTCGATTTCGAAACGTTTTTAGAATGGAAACTCTTGATTTTTATTTTAAATTGAAATTCATTGCAAATTGACTTTTCTAGTTAATTATACGTGTTTTACTGTCAACAGCAAAACTGATTTATCTGTCGGAAATATCAAAAATCATGCTGGTCCCGCTCGAAGTTGTCAGCGTAATGAGTCTCGAAATTTACCTCGCAGTGAAAAATAATTACTGTATGTTGAATATATTTAACATTTCTTTCGTATTTTTTCGACTTCTGGCTGGTTCATTTAGCGCGACACGATAGATTCAAAATAACGATTTTTTGTGAAGATAGCGGTTTTTCCTTTAGTTAATATTCTGAGTGTTCTCAGAGGACATCAATCCTACAATAATAACGATCGAACTTGCAACGTAAGCCTAAATTGGCGCTGTATACGATTTTCAGATGAATTATGACGATGATGGGTGAAGATCAAGAATCGTGAATCTCTGGAGTGACGCTCGACGGACGATGATTCGGTCACCTTAGTCGTTGCGAAGGGTCATACATACTCTTTAGTGGAAATTTCTCGCATTTCTCAGTTGCATTCTTTTTCTCTGTCGAGTTTAACCTCTCTTCTCCTGTGGCGACAGATCAGTGAGGAAACCCCCACGATGACCCGCTCTCAGCCACTATGTCGCTGAAGTAACGTCTGACCTTCTGGCAAGAGGAACAACCGGTGTCCCTCAAGCTGTGGCCAGCCGAACCTCAGTGTCGCATAATATCTCAAAATTTCATAAAATGCATATCGAAGATTCATAATCATATTTAGTAAAAATTCATAACTCTCGACAACGACCTAAAAATTTATGTAATTTACAAAAAATTGCATATAAATTAATTGATGAACAGGGAAAAACACTATATTAAATCATTTTACTTAAAATTGCTCTGATTACTATTACATCCAAAGTACTTAATTTAAGAAAGGTTCTTCATAAAAATCAACAAAATTTTACTTGGTATAATCGATTTTCTGAATTAAACTGGATCTCCGAGTGATTTAGTTGGCTTAATGAATGTTATCGAATTAGTCCTTGACAATATTGAATGAGTTCCTGAATGCTAGTGTCCTTGAGCTTAAAAATTCGTTTGTTAACACTGAGTGCATGATAAATATACCCTTACCTTAAAAATTCGTTTGTTAACACAGAAAGTTCTGTTTCAGTATTTCCCTTATATACTTAATTTTGTGTTTATGCGGACCAATCAAAATTGAGCGCGGTGTAATTTTTTAATTTAATTCGGTTTCTTTGTTTTCCGTAGTTTTCTTGGTGTTTCCTTATTGTTTTCTTTATTTTTTATTTATTTTCTTATTTATTATTTAATTTTTATTATTTTACTAATTTTTCCGGTTTTCTCATCTTAATTTTTCATTTTTATTTTTTGTTTTAATTCTCCTTAGCCAATTTGTTATTATTTATTCCTAATGTTTATTTGTCTGGATTTTTAATTTATTTTTCGATTTGTTTCTGATTTTTATTTTATTTCTTAGTGTTTTTTTCCTATGATTTTTCAAATTATCACCTTTCTTTCTAGCCCAACACTAAGTCGGGCCCAATATTTTTTAGTGTTCATCTTCTAACAATCCCTTCAACCATAGCTTCGCATTATTAGGTAAATAGGGATTTAAAACTCTTTACACTGCTTATAAATTGACCGTCGTTGTTTCTCTAGCCTTCTAGTTACTTTGTGATAATACATTTCAGAAATGACTCGATGGTTCTTTTAAAAATTGCAAAATTATTTTTAAAAGGTTTTTTAATTTTAAAAGTTAAAATAGATAGGGTTACAAACAAAATTTTAAATCGAACGACTGCGGAGAGGCGATTTTATTTGAATCTGTCAAAGATTTTGAACAAAGACGGATGGTTCTTTTGAAAATTAAGCACGATTTTTAAGGTAAACTATTAAATAAAAATGATAATTTATTCATATAACACTCATTTTTACAATATATTTTTGAAATATATTTCAACAGCTCGACTATCCTTATCAATCACAAAACAATTTAAATAAAAGTTAATACTTATATGTTTAATAGTAATAACATAATTATATGAACGAAGTCTGAAAAAATTTATTGGTCATATTAAAATTAATTAAACACTCAAAACAATTATGATTTTATCCTTAAGACCTCTCAAGTTATATATTCACAATAGTTTTTGAAACACTTATTGTCTTTTTTTAATTTGCATTTTAATATTAATATTTCCACTCAATCGTGTACACCCTCAAACGTGTACATAGATGACGGATAGTCTCTCCAATGTATGTCGCAATACACCCATTACGAAATCTGAATATAGACCAAAATATGTCACAAATTTATAACTGAACACATGATTAGCTTTACAAAACTTTTAAATAATTTTAACACTGAGACATTTGGTGGGTTACATGTGGGGAAGATCTTACACCTTTTGGCTCGTATTTTACCAACATTTTATTATTCTCGGATTCTTTCTTTCCAACTGTGCATAATTATTTTAATCGGCCACTAAATGCCTGTTACAAGCGACGTTGGTACTGCGTTTTAGCGGGTGACTGACAGTAAAATGTGAGATCTCCAACGATGACTGTAAATGATCCGATGAGTTACTGGGTTCAAAGGCTACCGTACAAGTTGTCGTGCCTCGTTTTACCTCGTCCTTTCATCATTTCCCTATGTACTCCATCTCTAATTAGTCGTCGCGTACTTCGAACCTTTATAATAAAAACTTTGTTTAAACAAATTGTCGAAAGGTCAAACAAAACTTCAACATTATGAAATTTAAATTTTCGTCGAATTGCTTGAAATTATGTCGATAAAATCACTGTAATTGTTCATTTTAGGTCGCAAGATGTTTTATAAACTATATTTAATTTATTGTTTAACTAAGATCCAATTAATATTTAGATATTTTCGTAGAGACAGTTTTCTTTACCCTTAAGAAGATAACGATATCATAATTAACTTAATCTATTTTATTTACATTTTAACTTTAATATGACGGTTTTTAAAAAAAAGTTTTTTTAAATTTGATTAATTGTATAGGTTATATTACTAAAACAAGATTGACGAATATCATTAAAATAAAACAGTTTATTATAATTTCATTATATCATTACCTACTCATCCGCTCTCCTCCTCTAATTACTCAATGATATGTTTCCGATTTTTCTTGCATTATGGATACACCGGTCTCGTTCCGACTGGCACGAGTGGAGATTTCGTCTTGAAACGAAGTTTTAAATTAGGCCTACCGGGTTTACTCGTAAGTTTTTCTTCAGATCATAAGGAGTAGATCCGACTACTCCCTGTATCTTTATGCTGTGCATGCATATTTTACAAAAACAAAGAAAAGTTAATTATAATCCCATATAAACATTATTAACATAGTGGAATTAATTTATGGAAAACAATACAAAAAATATTTAAATAATTAACTGAATAAAGAAAATCGTTGTTCATTAAAGAGCATGTTGAACTGTCCTCCTTCTTCATCATATATGTTCCGTCGAATAATTCGTGTTTTCCTATCAGCTTAAGACTCTCTCTACTTTTGTAATTTGTGATTAAGACATTGTAATGATATTTCATGATAAATCTGACATTTCTTGGTTTCTATCTGTACCTAACATAATCCTAATTCTCTGAAATACATAATTTATAAAGGTTCATTTTTTCAAAATACTTTTTGCTTTGTGTTCGTTTTAATATATTCGATAATGATTCATGACATATTACCTAACTCTATATCCAGTGGCGTAGCTAGAAATTTTGGGCATTTTTGACATTTAAACCTTCAAGGTCATGGTGAAGAGGAATTTATCAAATATTCACTATAATTGAAACTGCAGCAGGTAAAGGTCTCGTTAGTACTCAAATGGGTGACCGTCCTAAAATTGAAAGTATTGGTTTTCCTTTTCTCGACTTCCTTATGAACTATTCATCAAAGGTAAATTTCATAAATGAAGTGTCTTTTTTCCCCACAAATAAATCTGTCACACTCCAAATTTTAACAGAAAGATTTTTGACATTTAAACCTTCAAGGTCATGGTGAAGAGGAATTTATCAAATTTTCACTATAATTGAAACTGCAGCAGGTAAAGGTCTCGTTAGTACTCAAATGGGTGACCGTCCTAAAATTGAAAGTATTGGTTTTCCTTTTCTCGACTTCCTTATGAACTATTCATCAAAGGTAAATTTCATAAATGAAGTGTCTTTTTTCCCCACAAATAAATCTGTCACACTCCAAATTTTAACAGAAAGATTTTTGACATTTAAACCTTCAAGGTCATGGTGAAGAGGAATTTATCAAATTTTCACTATAATTGAAACTGCAGCAGGTAAAGGTCTCGTTAGTACTCAAATGGGTGACCGTCCTAAAATTGAAAGTATTGGTTTTCCTTTTCTCGACTTCCTTATGAACTATTCATCAAAGGTAAATTTCATAAATGAAGTGTCTTTTTTCCCCACAAATAAATCTGTCACACTCCAAATTTTAACAGAAAGATTTTTGACATTTAAACCTTCAAGGTCATGGTGAAGAGGAATTTATCAAATTTTCACTATAATTGAAACTGCAGCAGGTAAAGGTCTCGTTAGTACTCAAATGGGTGACCGTCCTAAAATTGAAAGTATTGGTTTTCCTTTTCTCGACTTCCTTATGAACTATTCATCAAAGGTAAATTTCATAAATGAAGTGTCTTTTTTCCCCACAAATAAATCTGTCACACTCCAAATTTTAACAGAAAGATTTTTGACATTTAAACCTTCAAGGTCATGGTGAAGAGGAATTTATCAAATTTTCACTATAATTGAAACTGCAGCAGGTAAAGGTCTCGTTAGTACTCAAATGGGTGACCGTCCTAAAATTGAAAGTATTGGTTTTCCTTTTCTCGACTTCCTTATGAACTATTCATCAAAGGTAAATTTCATAAATGAAGTGTCTTTTTTCCCCACAAATAAATCTGTCACACTCCAAATTTTAACAGAAAGATTTTTGACATTTAAACCTTCAAGGTCATGGTGAAGAGGAATTTATCAAATTTTCACTATAATTGAAACTGCAGCAGGTAAAGGTCTCGTTAGTACTCAAATGGGTGACCGTCCTAAAATTGAAAGTATTGGTTTTCCTTTTCTCGACTTCCTTATGAACTATTCATCAAAGGTAAATTTCATAAATGAAGTGTCTTTTTTCCCCACAAATAAATCTGTCACACTCCAAATTTTAACAGAAAGATTTTTGACATTTAAACCTTCAAGGTCATGGTGAAGAGGAATTTATCAAATTTTCACTATAATTGAAACTGCAGCAGGTAAAGGTCTCGTTAGTACTCAAATGGGTGACCGTCCTAAAATTGAAAGTATTGGTTTTCCTTTTCTCGACTTCCTTATGAACTATTCATCAAAGGTAAATTTCATAAATGAAGTGTCTTTTTTCCCCACAAATAAATCTGTCACACTCCAAATTTTAACAGAAAGATTTTTGACATTTAAACCTTCAAGGTCATGGTGAAGAGGAATTTATCAAATTTTCACTATAATTGAAACTGCAGCAGGTAAAGGTCTCGTTAGTACTCAAATGGGTGACCGTCCTAAAATTGAAAGTATTGGTTTTCCTTTTCTCGACTTCCTTATGAACTATTCATCAAAGGTAAATTTCATAAATGAAGTGTCTTTTTTCCCCACAAATAAATCTGTCACACTCCAAATTTTAACAGAAAGATTTTTGACATTTAAACCTTCAAGGTCATGGTGAAGAGGAATTTATCAAATTTTCACTATAATTGAAACTGCAGCAGGTAAAGGTCTCGTTAGTACTCAAATGGGTGACCGTCCTAAAATTGAAAGTATTGGTTTTCCTTTTCTCGACTTCCTTATGAACTATTCATCAAAGGTAAATTTCATAAATGAAGTGTCTTTTTTCCCCACAAATAAATCTGTCACACTCCAAATTTTAACAGAAAGATTTTTGACATTTAAACCTTCAAGGTCATGGTGAAGAGGAATTTATCAAATTTTCACTATAATTGAAACTGCAGCAGGTAAAGGTCTCGTTAGTACTCAAATGGGTGACCGTCCTAAAATTGAAAGTATTGGTTTTCCTTTTCTCGACTTCCTTATGAACTATTCATCAAAGGTAAATTTCATAAATGAAGTGTCTTTTTTCCCCACAAATAAATCTGTCACACTCCAAATTTTAACAGAAAGATTTTTGACATTTAAACCTTCAAGGTCATGGTGAAGAGGAATTTATCAAATTTTCACTATAATTGAAACTGCAGCAGGTAAAGGTCTCGTTAGTACTCAAATGGGTGACCGTCCTAAAATTGAAAGTATTGGTTTTCCTTTTCTCGACTTCTTATGAACTATTCATCAAAGGTAAATTTCATAAATGAAGTGTCTTTTTTCCCCACAAATAAATCTGTCACACTCCAAATTTTAACAGAAAGATTTTTGACATTTAAACCTTCAAGGTCATGGTGAAGAGGAATTTATCAAATTTTCACTATAATTGAAACTGCAGCAGGTAAAGGTCTCGTTAGTACTCAAATGGGTGACCGTCCTAAAATTGAAAGTATTGGTTTTCCTTTTCTCGACTTCCTTATGAACTATTCATCAAAGGTAAATTTCATAAATGAAGTGTCTTTTTTCCCCACAAATAAATCTGTCACACTCCAAATTTTAACAGAAAGATTTTTGACATTTAAACCTTCAAGGTCATGGTGAAGAGGAATTTATCAAATTTTCACTATAATTGAAACTGCAGCAGGTAAAGGTCTCGTTAGTACTCAAATGGGTGACCGTCCTAAAATTGAAAGTATTGGTTTTCCTTTTCTCGACTTCCTTATGAACTATTCATCAAAGGTAAATTTCATAAATGAAGTGTCTTTTTTCCCCACAAATAAATCTGTCACACTCCAAATTTTAACAGAAAGATTTTTGACATTTAAACCTTCAAGGTCATGGTGAAGAGGAATTTATCAAATTTTCACTATAATTGAAACTGCAGCAGGTAAAGGTCTCGTTAGTACTCAAATGGGTGACCGTCCTAAAATTGAAAGTATTGGTTTTCCTTTTCTCGACTTCCTTATGAACTATTCATCAAAGGTAAATTTCATAAATGAAGTGTCTTTTTTCCCCACAAATAAATCTGTCACACTCCAAATTTTAACAGAAAGATTTTTGACATTTAAACCTTCAAGGTCATGGTGAAGAGGAATTTATCAAATTTTCACTATAATTGAAACTGCAGCAGGTAAAGGTCTCGTTAGTACTCAAATGGGTGACCGTCCTAAAATTGAAAGTATTGGTTTTCCTTTTCTCGACTTCTTATGAACTATTCATCAAAGGTAAATTTCATAAATGAAGTGTCTTTTTTCCCCACAAATAAATCTGTCACACTCCAAATTTTAACAGAAAGATTTTTGACATTTAAACCTTCAAGGTCATGGTGAAGAGGAATTTATCAAATTTTCACTATAATTGAAACTGCAGCAGGTAAAGGTCTCGTTAGTACTCAAATGGGTGACCGTCCTAAAATTGAAAGTATTGGTTTTCCTTTTCTCGACTTCCTTATGAACTATTCATCAAAGGTAAATTTCATAAATGAAGTGTCTTTTTTCCCCACAAATAAATCTGTCACACTCCAAATTTTAACAGAAAGATTTTTGACATTTAAACCTTCAAGGTCATGGTGAAGAGGAATTTATCAAATTTTCACTATAATTGAAACTGCAGCAGGTAAAGGTCTCGTTAGTACTCAAATGGGTGACCGTCCTAAAATTGAAAGTATTGGTTTTCCTTTTCTCGACTTCCTTATGAACTATTCATCAAAGGTAAATTTCATAAATGAAGTGTCTTTTTTCCCCACAAATAAATCTGTCACACTCCAAATTTTAACAGAAAGATTTTTGACATTTAAACCTTCAAGGTCATGGTGAAGAGGAATTTATCAAATTTTCACTATAATTGAAACTGCAGCAGGTAAAGGTCTCGTTAGTACTCAAATGGGTGACCGTCCTAAAATTGAAAGTATTGGTTTTCCTTTTCTCGACTTCCTTATGAACTATTCATCAAAGGTAAATTTCATAAATGAAGTGTCTTTTTTCCCCACAAATAAATCTGTCACACTCCAAATTTTAACAGAAAGATTTTTGACATTTAAACCTTCAAGGTCATGGTGAAGAGGAATTTATCAAATTTTCACTATAATTGAAACTGCAGCAGGTAAAGGTCTCGTTAGTACTCAAATGGGTGACCGTCCTAAAATTGAAAGTATTGGTTTTCCTTTTCTCGACTTCCTTATGAACTATTCATCAAAGGTAAATTTCATAAATGAAGTGTCTTTTTTCCCCACAAATAAATCTGTCACACTCCAAATTTTAACAGAAAGATTTTTGACATTTAAACCTTCAAGGTCATGGTGAAGAGGAATTTATCAAATTTTCACTATAATTGAAACTGCAGCAGGTAAAGGTCTCGTTAGTACTCAAATGGGTGACCGTCCTAAAATTGAAAGTATTGGTTTTCCTTTTCTCGACTTCCTTATGAACTATTCATCAAAGGTAAATTTCATAAATGAAGTGTCTTTTTTCCCCACAAATAAATCTGTCACACTCCAAATTTTAACAGAAAGATTTTTGACATTTAAACCTTCAAGGTCATGGTGAAGAGGAATTTATCAAATTTTCACTATAATTGAAACTGCAGCAGGTAAAGGTCTCGTTAGTACTCAAATGGGTGACCGTCCTAAAATTGAAAGTATTGGTTTTCCTTTTCTCGACTTCCTTATGAACTATTCATCAAAGGTAAATTTCATAAATGAAGTGTCTTTTTTCCCCACAAATAAATCTGTCACACTCCAAATTTTAACAGAAAGATTTTTGACATTTAAACCTTCAAGGTCATGGTGAAGAGGAATTTATCAAATTTTCACTATAATTGAAACTGCAGCAGGTAAAGGTCTCGTTAGTACTCAAATGGGTGACCGTCCTAAAATTGAAAGTATTGGTTTTCCTTTTCTCGACTTCCTTATGAACTATTCATCAAAGGTAAATTTCATAAATGAAGTGTCTTTTTTCCCCACAAATAAATCTGTCACACTCCAAATTTTAACAGAAAGATTTTTGACATTTAAACCTTCAAGGTCATGGTGAAGAGGAATTTATCAAATTTTCACTATAATTGAAACTGCAGCAGGTAAAGGTCTCGTTAGTACTCAAATGGGTGACCGTCCTAAAATTGAAAGTATTGGTTTTCCTTTTCTCGACTTCTTTATGAACTATTCATCAAAGGTAAATTTCATAAATGAAGTGTCTTTTTTCCCCACAAATAAATCTGTCACACTCCAAATTTTAACAGAAAGATTTTTGACATTTAAACCTTCAAGGTCATGGTGAAGAGGAATTTATCAAATTTTCACTATAATTGAAACTGCAGCAGGTAAAGGTCTCGTTAGTACTCAAATGGGTGACCGTCCTAAAATTGAAAGTATTGGTTTTCCTTTTCTCGACTTCCTTATGAACTATTCATCAAAGGTAAATTTCATAAATGAAGTGTCTTTTTTCCCCACAAATAAATCTGTCACACTCCAAATTTTAACAGAAAGATTTTTGACATTTAAACCTTCAAGGTCATGGTGAAGAGGAATTTATCAAATTTTCACTATAATTGAAACTGCAGCAGGTAAAGGTCTCGTTAGTACTCAAATGGGTGACCGTCCTAAAATTGAAAGTATTGGTTTTCCTTTTCTCGACTTCCTTATGAACTATTCATCAAAGGTAAATTTCATAAATGAAGTGTCTTTTTTCCCCACAAATAAATCTGTCACACTCCAAATTTTAACAGAAAGATTTTTGACATTTAAACCTTCAAGGTCATGGTGAAGAGGAATTTATCAAATTTTCACTATAATTGAAACTGCAGCAGGTAAAGGTCTCGTTAGTACTCAAATGGGTGACCGTCCTAAAATTGAAAGTATTGGTTTTCCTTTTCTCGACTTCCTTATGAACTATTCATCAAAGGTAAATTTCATAAATGAAGTGTCTTTTTTCCCCACAAATAAATCTGTCACACTCCAAATTTTAACAGAAAGATTTTTGACATTTAAACCTTCAAGGTCATGGTGAAGAGGAATTTATCAAATTTTCACTATAATTGAAACTGCAGCAGGTAAAGGTCTCGTTAGTACTCAAATGGGTGACCGTCCTAAAATTGAAAGTATTGGTTTTCCTTTTCTCGACTTCTTATGAACTATTCATCAAAGGTAAATTTCATAAATGAAGTGTCTTTTTTCCCCACAAATAAATCTGTCACACTCCAAATTTTAACAGAAAGATTTTTGACATTTAAACCTTCAAGGTCATGGTGAAGAGGAATTTATCAAATTTTCACTATAATTGAAACTGCAGCAGGTAAAGGTCTCGTTAGTACTCAAATGGGTGACCGTCCTAAAATTGAAAGTATTGGTTTTCCTTTTCTCGACTTCTTATGAACTATTCATCAAAGGTAAATTTCATAAATGAAGTGTCTTTTTTCCCCACAAATAAATCTGTCACACTCCAAATTTTAACAGAAAGATTTTTGACATTTAAACCTTCAAGGTCATGGTGAAGAGGAATTTATCAAATTTTCACTATAATTGAAACTGCAGCAGGTAAAGGTCTCGTTAGTACTCAAATGGGTGACCGTCCTAAAATTGAAAGTATTGGTTTTCCTTTTCTCGACTTCCTTATGAACTATTCATCAAAGGTAAATTTCATAAATGAAGTGTCTTTTTTCCCCACAAATAAATCTGTCACACTCCAAATTTTAACAGAAAGATTTTTGACATTTAAACCTTCAAGGTCATGGTGAAGAGGAATTTATCAAATTTTCACTATAATTGAAACTGCAGCAGGTAAAGGTCTCGTTAGTACTCAAATGGGTGACCGTCCTAAAATTGAAAGTATTGGTTTTCCTTTTCTCGACTTCTTATGAACTATTCATCAAAGGTAAATTTCATAAATGAAGTGTCTTTTTTCCCCACAAATAAATCTGTCACACTCCAAATTTTAACAGAAAGATTTTTGACATTTAAACCTTCAAGGTCATGGTGAAGAGGAATTTATCAAATTTTCACTATAATTGAAACTGCAGCAGGTAAAGGTCTCGTTAGTACTCAAATGGGTGACCGTCCTAAAATTGAAAGTATTGGTTTTCCTTTTCTCGACTTCCTTATGAACTATTCATCAAAGGTAAATTTCATAAATGAAGTGTCTTTTTTCCCCACAAATAAATCTGTCACACTCCAAATTTTAACAGAAAGATTTTTGACATTTAAACCTTCAAGGTCATGGTGAAGAGGAATTTATCAAATTTTCACTATAATTGAAACTGCAGCAGGTAAAGGTCTCGTTAGTACTCAAATGGGTGACCGTCCTAAAATTGAAAGTATTGGTTTTCCTTTTCTCGACTTCCTTATGAACTATTCATCAAAGGTAAATTTCATAAATGAAGTGTCTTTTTTCCCCACAAATAAATCTGTCACACTCCAAATTTTAACAGAAAGATTTTTGACATTTAAACCTTCAAGGTCATGGTGAAGAGGAATTTATCAAATTTTCACTATAATTGAAACTGCAGCAGGTAAAGGTCTCGTTAGTACTCAAATGGGTGACCGTCCTAAAATTGAAAGTATTGGTTTTCCTTTTCTCGACTTCCTTATGAACTATTCATCAAAGGTAAATTTCATAAATGAAGTGTCTTTTTTCCCCACAAATAAATCTGTCACACTCCAAATTTTAACAGAAAGATTTTTGACATTTAAACCTTCAAGGTCATGGTGAAGAGGAATTTATCAAATTTTCACTATAATTGAAACTGCAGCAGGTAAAGGTCTCGTTAGTACTCAAATGGGTGACCGTCCTAAAATTGAAAGTATTGGTTTTCCTTTTCTCGACTTCCTTATGAACTATTCATCAAAGGTAAATTTCATAAATGAAGTGTCTTTTTTCCCCACAAATAAATCTGTCACACTCCAAATTTTAACAGAAAGATTTTTGACATTTAAACCTTCAAGGTCATGGTGAAGAGGAATTTATCAAATTTTCACTATAATTGAAACTGCAGCAGGTAAAGGTCTCGTTAGTACTCAAATGGGTGACCGTCCTAAAATTGAAAGTATTGGTTTTCCTTTTCTCGACTTCCTTATGAACTATTCATCAAAGGTAAATTTCATAAATGAAGTGTCTTTTTTCCCCACAAATAAATCTGTCACACTCCAAATTTTAACAGAAAGATTTTTGACATTTAAACCTTCAAGGTCATGGTGAAGAGGAATTTATCAAATTTTCACTATAATTGAAACTGCAGCAGGTAAAGGTCTCGTTAGTACTCAAATGGGTGACCGTCCTAAAATTGAAAGTATTGGTTTTCCTTTTCTCGACTTCCTTATGAACTATTCATCAAAGGTAAATTTCATAAATGAAGTGTCTTTTTTCCCCACAAATAAATCTGTCACACTCCAAATTTTAACAGAAAGATTTTTGACATTTAAACCTTCAAGGTCATGGTGAAGAGGAATTTATCAAATTTTCACTATAATTGAAACTGCAGCAGGTAAAGGTCTCGTTAGTACTCAAATGGGTGACCGTCCTAAAATTGAAAGTATTGGTTTTCCTTTTCTCGACTTCTTATGAACTATTCATCAAAGGTAAATTTCATAAATGAAGTGTCTTTTTTCCCCACAAATAAATCTGTCACACTCCAAATTTTAACAGAAAGATTTTTGACATTTAAACCTTCAAGGTCATGGTGAAGAGGAATTTATCAAATTTTCACTATAATTGAAACTGCAGCAGGTAAAGGTCTCGTTAGTACTCAAATGGGTGACCGTCCTAAAATTGAAAGTATTGGTTTTCCTTTTCTCGACTTCCTTATGAACTATTCATCAAAGGTAAATTTCATAAATGAAGTGTCTTTTTTCCCCACAAATAAATCTGTCACACTCCAAATTTTAACAGAAAGATTTTTGACATTTAAACCTTCAAGGTCATGGTGAAGAGGAATTTATCAAATTTTCACTATAATTGAAACTGCAGCAGGTAAAGGTCTCGTTAGTACTCAAATGGGTGACCGTCCTAAAATTGAAAGTATTGGTTTTCCTTTTCTCGACTTCCTTATGAACTATTCATCAAAGGTAAATTTCATAAATGAAGTGTCTTTTTTCCCCACAAATAAATCTGTCACACTCCAAATTTTAACAGAAAGATTTTTGACATTTAAACCTTCAAGGTCATGGTGAAGAGGAATTTATCAAATTTTCACTATAATTGAAACTGCAGCAGGTAAAGGTCTCGTTAGTACTCAAATGGGTGACCGTCCTAAAATTGAAAGTATTGGTTTTCCTTTTCTCGACTTCCTTATGAACTATTCATCAAAGGTAAATTTCATAAATGAAGTGTCTTTTTTCCCCACAAATAAATCTGTCACACTCCAAATTTTAACAGAAAGATTTTTGACATTTAAACCTTCAAGGTCATGGTGAAGAGGAATTTATCAAATTTTCACTATAATTGAAACTGCAGCAGGTAAAGGTCTCGTTAGTACTCAAATGGGTGACCGTCCTAAAATTGAAAGTATTGGTTTTCCTTTTCTCGACTTCCTTATGAACTATTCATCAAAGGTAAATTTCATAAATGAAGTGTCTTTTTTCCCCACAAATAAATCTGTCACACTCCAAATTTTAACAGAAAGATTTTTGACATTTAAACCTTCAAGGTCATGGTGAAGAGGAATTTATCAAATTTTCACTATAATTGAAACTGCAGCAGGTAAAGGTCTCGTTAGTACTCAAATGGGTGACCGTCCTAAAATTGAAAGTATTGGTTTTCCTTTTCTCGACTTCCTTATGAACTATTCATCAAAGGTAAATTTCATAAATGAAGTGTCTTTTTTCCCCACAAATAAATCTGTCACACTCCAAATTTTAACAGAAAGATTTTTGACATTTAAACCTTCAAGGTCATGGTGAAGAGGAATTTATCAAATTTTCACTATAATTGAAACTGCAGCAGGTAAAGGTCTCGTTAGTACTCAAATGGGTGACCGTCCTAAAATTGAAAGTATTGGTTTTCCTTTTCTCGACTTCCTTATGAACTATTCATCAAAGGTAAATTTCATAAATGAAGTGTCTTTTTTCCCCACAAATAAATCTGTCACACTCCAAATTTTAACAGAAAGATTTTTGACATTTAAACCTTCAAGGTCATGGTGAAGAGGAATTTATCAAATTTTCACTATAATTGAAACTGCAGCAGGTAAAGGTCTCGTTAGTACTCAAATGGGTGACCGTCCTAAAATTGAAAGTATTGGTTTTCCTTTTCTCGACTTCCTTATGAACTATTCATCAAAGGTAAATTTCATAAATGAAGTGTCTTTTTTCCCCACAAATAAATCTGTCACACTCCAAATTTTAACAGAAAGATTTTTGACATTTAAACCTTCAAGGTCATGGTGAAGAGGAATTTATCAAATTTTCACTATAATTGAAACTGCAGCAGGTAAAGGTCTCGTTAGTACTCAAATGGGTGACCGTCCTAAA
>CAUHTR010007983.1:0-10536 GCA_959609185.1 Schmidtea polychroa
AAAAACAAAAATTAATTAAAAATTAATTAACTAATGGGAAGCCCGAGCTAATGGAGAACCCGAGCTAATGGGAAACCCGAGATAGTGAAAAACCCGAGATAATGGGAAGCCCGAGATAATAGAAAGCCCTAGCGTCATGGGAGAGCCTAAATGGTAGATCAAAGGGGAAATTAGATCGGTCGACGAAAATTAAATTAGGACAATGAGAGAAAGAGATAGGAGGAAGCCCGGGAAATTTGATACGAAGGGCTTGATGAATTAAAATCAATTGACGGGTCAAGTATAAAAGGAACCAGCAAAGAAACATAATTGCCAGTTGGTCGAAGAAAAGAAAATAGAAGTTGACGAGAGCGAAAAAGGAAATATTAAAGTTAGTAGAAATTAAACCATTTAAAAATCGAACGTACCAGAAAGGGACATCTCCCGTTGGAAGATCTACCCCTGCGTGAGATTTGTTGGCAAATTGAAAAGTGCAGACAAAACCTGATTGTATCAAGTGTGAGTAAACTAATACAAGTGTAAAAGTGTAACTGCATCAGTGTCAATAAAGATTTTGTGTTGGGTTATTTATTTATTTATTTATTTGGAAAAGAACACAAAGGAGTCAGACCGTAGTACCGACTTGCATTTTAAAAACCCAACACTTCTCACTCCTAAATGTTGATTTCCTTCTGATGGGATACATTAACATTATAATCTTTACGCTTTATGTTGTTTCCAATATAACCCAGGATACAATACGATTTGATCATTCGATACATGATGGGGTTATGTATCTAATAGTGGAATGTCAAGTGAGCTATAATTACTAAACATTTATAAGGATCCCAGGACTATTAATAGGACATGTATGTCCAATTTACATAAAAGTTCCCTCTCGTCATTGATTTCCTCTATTCAATGGAATTTGTGTAAACAACTTCGTGTAAGCAAATACTGTTAATTTTGTATGTCTAATATAAAACTGATACATGTCTGGATCCAAATTTATTACGCGTGTAGGCAATGTTAATTTTAGAAATAAGGCAGTTTCAATTTATATAAATTTATTGAAAATTATAAAGCAAGGTATTTGTGTAATACATGAAACACAAATTGTTTCTTCAATTAGATGTTTAAATGCAGAGATTGGTTGTATCAAACTGTCCTAAAGATATTTCTAAGAATCAAGACTGGCTCCAAATTGCACCTTACTTTGTTTTAGTTGGTGTTTTATCAGAGGTGGATTAAGCTTGCAGCAATTCAAACTGGGGCCCGGTCCAGTTCAGCGTCCATATAAAATGATTGCTAGCAACTAATGTAAGACTGTAACTTGTAAGGCAGGGTTAAAAAAATTAAATAGGAGTAAATTTAATTTATATAAAGTTAAATGAATTCACACTTCATTAAAATATTTATTATTAGACTATATATTTCAACCTAGAACCTACGCTTGCGAACTTTTCTCATAGCGAAGTTATCAATTATGTCAGTAAAGCTAAGTGAGCTTAAAATTTCACATTAAAGAGAGCAGACTCAGCCTTTGTTGTCCCATGCTAACTTCTAACTTAATTTTTATTCTTTTCAACTTTGAAAATGATCTTTCTCCGCTGCAGTTTGATGTCATAATTGAGAGATAGATGCGAAGTGCGATGTGAACATTCGGGAAGGACTGTGTAAAATTTAGCTCATTCAATAACAGCAACATCTTTAGCTCTGTGCATGTGTTTTGAGGTTCGCATTGTGCTTCTTCCTGTCCTTGACCCTGGCCCTAGAGCTGGACAATAACTGTCTTGAAGAGCTTGGAAAATTGAAATAACTCTGAAGGAAAGCAGTCTTCGAAATCACTTGAATAATCTTCCATTAACTTGGCTGCTGCCCCTCAGATGGCGTCATTGCTGAGCTCAGTTAGGTTTGTAAGAAAGCCAAAGTTCTCATGGATGTCTTCATATGCGTCTAACCGATGTTGTAGAGCTGAAGAGAGTTTGTCAATGATTACCAAAAATACCTCAACCTTGAATTTTTGTCTCTATGTAAATATTGTTTCAGTTGATGGCCCTTCATCAAACTGACACTTTCTCTTTTGTGATTGTATTGAAGATTGTTTATACTCTTTCTCCACAGACTTCTGCTTTCCTTTTTCTTCGTAAGAATCAAATTCAGAACGCTGTCTTTTAACAAACTCAAGGAGAGATTTCAACAAATGGATGGCTGAATTCAAAGGTAGTCCTCGCTCTTGAAGGTACAAATTCGTTTTCTGAAATCTTTCTAAAATTGTGTCCCAAATTTCAAGTAAAATAACGACTTCCATTTGTTCAAGTTTTTTCCGAAATCCTTCTACTACAAGTCGATTGTCACGCGGCTGATTTTCGTCAGTTGCCAATTCTTCCAGTGATGCAATATTCTCATTGTATGATTTATTAACAGACCTAACAGCATCATGCCTGGCTGACCATCTTGTGTCAGACAAGGCTTTGTTAACAGGTAACCCTTTTAGGTGAATTTTTTTGTAAAAGCATAATATGCTACTCTAATTTAATTTTAAATTTAGGGCCCTAAAAATTGGAGGCCCCTGACTTTAGCCCGATCAGCCCCCTTAATCCGCTACTGTGTTTTATAATGGATTTAATTGCATATTTTTTCTACAAATTTCAAAATATTCAAAAAATCTCTCAGGTTCTAACCCAATATTTATCAGTGATACTCAATGTCTTCTATCATATCAAATTTTCACCCCGGACAGAATTTTTTACCTAAAAATTTTGAATGTCGATAAACAAAAATTTCATGAAAGAATATTTTTAAAAAGTTTCACAATAATTCCCACAACTAGAAATGAACATTGAACAACTAAAATTAATAGTAAATTTTATTACAAACATTAAAAGATTACTAAAATATATTTGTTCAAATAATATTTTTTAAAGTATTTTTATTTGAATATTTAAATAATTATTATCCTATACAAATATTTTAATATTATTTCATTGTAAATTAAGCTATTGAATGGATAAAAATGACTTTAAAACTATAATTAAAACTCGATTAATAGAAAGAAATGAAAAAGAATCTTTGGTTAATAAAAAAATAATTTTTGATTGTATGTATAAGAAATTATTTTATTTATCAATGCTGAGCCTATAATATTTTCCAGACGAAATAATATTAAGTCGATTTAATACTTCGCAAAAGCAATTAGACACATTTAAGTATGAAAATGAAAAATTGAGAACATCAACAGTGGTTTCAAAGTTGAATCTTTTAAATTGTAAATATTTATGCACGCATTTCCAGTGATCAAACGATTTCTCGAAAAGTGTACGATATGCAAGAAGAGTTGACGAATGCTGTGAAGGAGAAAAGTGCGGTAATGTCTTTTTTCGAATAATAATCTAAATAATTATTTTCAGTTAAATATTAAGATTCTCGAATACAAATTACTGTGCAACCATAAAGATAAAGACATTCAAGATTTAAAACAGAAGTAATTCATTGTTTATAGCTAAATTGAGTAGTTCGAGAATTTGGTTGAAATTCCCATTTCTAAATGATAAATGCGTAAATTAAATAAATGCTTTAGTTATTCTATGACAATAGATCATTAAATCTCGACGAATAACCACAAATATCCACAGCAGTCTTTGACCGAAATAATACAGGCGTTTGATAAATTTGCTACTATCCTTAAATAATTCCTGATCTATTGATTTATTTGCGAGCAATTGTGAAGATGGCTATTAAAATTTGTACAAATAACTCAATAAATATTAATTACTGACAAATGCACGTCAGAATTACAATATTTCAAGTACTCATGTAATGAATATTAATTACGCAATTATAAATGATCAAATTTCTTGCTACCAGTTTTATTTTTAATTATCATGTTCACGCATTATAAATTATAAACAATGACAGTCGCATCCGAAATGTTGTATGAGGGTCTTAACCTCCTTCTTATATTTACGGATGTGTATGTCGAGGCTGTATGATAATGATGTGAATTAAATGTAACATAAGCCATGTCACGAATCAAGCAATAATTAATTTAACAGTCATTAATGGAATTATATGTCAAAAAATAGAGAAAGCTTAATTAAATTTTGTTTTGGAGTGAGCATGACTTATTTTAGGTTGAAATATATTATTAATGTTAATTTAAGCATTTTGCTGCAAATAATTTATTTAATACCAATGAAAAAATTTTCCACTATTAAATAGCCCTTTTCGATTTCATGGAGTTTAGCTTCTTCTATTTTCAAAATTCTTTTTGATCTTTTCTTTTATTTCCTTTTTATAACTTTTCATTGGTGAAAAATTATAATAAACTTTTTCTGAAGAATTTAAAATTAAATAATTTTTTTTAATTAAATATCTTCTAAAGTTCAAAACGACTCACTAAAATTTTTTTTAATTATTAAAGCTTCTATAATTAGCTCATAGAAACGTATTTTAATAAATACTATTTTAACCCGATAATGGCCGTAATACAAAAATTTTGAATTTTTTTCTGAAACAGATATTATATTCATTTATGTATTATAATAATAAATCAGTGGTTATTTAAAAAAACAAAGGTTTTTCTATTATAAGAACTTTTTTTCCCGATTTCACCACTGATTATATTGAATTTATTAAAAAGAAAGCTTAGGACTATCAGTAATAGATCGATGTTTGTTGATACTCAAGAATTTTCGACACTGCCTTTTTCAGGTGAATTTGATCATTATTGCATTTAACAATTGTTGGGGAAAAATAAATTTCCTATTTTTTAATTTAATTTTTTAATATTATAGAAAAACGTTTTTTATTAGTAGAAGGATGTGAGCCCGCCAGTTACAAAGGGGGATTACGTAATAATGACCGGTTTACGTAATACGCGCACTGTTGCTAACTGTCCATTCGCGTCGTTATAACGTAACATAAAGGTCAGTTGCTAACTGCCCTCACGCGTGACCCTTTACGTAATACACACGTTGATACTAACTGACCAGTCACGTGCTAATTACGTCATATACAAACCTGTTGCTAACTGACCACTTATTGATGACCTCCAGTACTATTGACTACTCTATGTGAGGATCCAGTACTATTCATACAACAACACACATCGACTACTAGTCTATGTGAACTTCCAGTACTATTGGCTATTAATACAACCGAGTACGACCAATGCTAAAATACAAGCCCGATCACGACCACGACTACGACAGCGACAGCTACTACTACTACTACTTCTACTAATAGTTTCTATGTATTATAAATGGATCATTTTCCTTGTTTTATACATTTCATAACGTTTGCATACCTTATATTAAAAATGGTCAATAGATGAAATTTTTCTATTGTTATTTAAAGGGTACAACACAAAATAATTAATGAAATCACAAAGTATAATAAAATAAATCCCCAAATGGTCTGAAAATTAATATCAATTATTATTTAATGATTGTTTACTGCATTTTATACCAGTAGGTGAGAAAATACTATGAACCTTTAAGTAAAAATAATTAACCGATTTTTATGAAAATTTCAATATATAGCAATTAAAGCATGCTGATTCGATCTATATTAAAAATAACATGTAAAAAATTATTTTGAAAAAAGTCGCCCATACTTGGATTTGAACCTCATACCTAACGTCAAAACAAAAAATCAAAAAGTAAATTCCCACTTAGCCATCAGTCCCACAAAATAATGATATTAAAATAATATTAATAATAAAATAATAACAATAATTATTATTATAATATTAATAATTTTAATAATAATAAAAAATAATAATAATAATTTTAGTAATAATAATAATAATCTATATCAATCAAAGCACGATTAAAAATAACATGTAAAAATTAATTTTTGAAAAAAATCGCCCATACTTGGATTTGAACCTCATACCTAACGTCAAAACCAAAAATCAAAAAGTAAATTCACCACTTTGCCACCAGTCCCACAAAATAATGATATTAAAATAATATTAATAATAAAATAATAATAATTTATATCAATCAAAACACGATTACTTATAAAAATTGCTTTTGAAGCAATCAGATTTCAATTAACTTCTACTAATAAAAATAATAGTAAATAAGGGTTATATTTTGTAAATAAGTAAATGAAAAGGGTAAATTTTAAAACTAACTAATAAATTTAGAAAGAGAATGAGAATTGATAGTAATAATTAAATTAAAGTAAATTATGGGCCTAAATTTTTAATTAAAGTAATAATTTTCAATCTATTATATAAAAAAGTTTGAATGATAGTCAGGTTTTGAGAAATGAAAATTTTAATGAAATAATTTTTAAAGATAATTTTAGATGCAAATTTTACAAATAATAATAATAATATAATAATAATAATAATAATAATATATTAATAAAAATAATAATAAAAATAATATTTTATATTGCTAAGCATTAATAATGTAATTATATTTGAATATTTTTTATTCATGTATAACAATTAATTAAAACAAATATAAATTATATTATTAGATTAATTAAAATGGAATTAAGAAATGATGCAGTATATCAAATTATTGGTCCAAGCGGATGTGGGAAAACGTTATTTGTTTGTAAATCATTACAACCAAATATGTTTAAGTTAAAATTTAAAAGGTCAATCAGGTACTTACAACCAAATACTTACAACTATGTACTTCTAACAAACAGCTAGATACTTACAACCAAATACAAGATATTTTGACCCCCTGATCGTAAGTGTATTGGTCGTAAGGGCATTTGTCACACTCAAGCCACACATACCCATTAACTAGATAAGAATAATCAGTTAACAACAACGTACCAAGTATAAGATACCAACAAATATTAACAATACTAACAACCAAGTACCACCTAGTAACTACCAACCAGCTACCAAGTATAAGACACCAACAACTTATTATCATCATCCAGTAACTTAGGAACAAGTATTTACAAAAATATATATCAAGTAATATCAACCAAATACTTACAACCGACAACAACCAGGTACTAAGCATTATCAACCTAAAACTATATAACAACAATCAGTAAACAACACTGTACCAACTAGCAAATACAAGATACCAACAACATAGTATCGTCAACCAGTAACTTACGAACATGTATTAACAACCAAGTAAAAAAATCAAGTACTAACAAATAGATCTTTAAAAGAAAATCCTCTTCACTTGCAATATTGGTCACACTAAACCCCCAACCTACTCATTAATTAGCTATCATGTACTAATCACTAGGTTTCAAACAACAAAATACTAAACACTTACAACTGACTACCATGTACTAACAACCACCATCAAAACCCATCGAGAAATTAACAAATATCAACCTACAACTATATAACAACAATCAGTTAACAACACAAGCAACCAACTAGATACCAAGTACTTACAACTAGATACCAAGTAACAACAATCAACTAACCACACATAAAAATAATAGCAATTAAATACAAAAAATATTCTTCATCACATACACTATTTTCTTATCAAAATCTAAAAAGTCAACCAACTACTTACAACCAACAACTATGTACTAACAAATTGATCTTTAAAAGAAAAATGCTCATCACTTGAAAAATTAGATGAAAAATTAATTGAACTCAATGCATCAATAACTTGGTAAAAATTGATTAAATTATTGTAAAAACTTAAATTATTCAAAACATACTAAATAAAAAAAATATAATTAATGGACAAGAAAGAACATTAAATTTGAATCATTAAGTCACTTGCAAGATTTGTAAGATACTGGATAGTAAATAAAAAAAAATATTGATCATTCAAGTTAATATGAATCAACTAAGATAATAAATTAATAAAAATTTTGAAATAAGATCTAGTAGATTTAGATTGAATAAATTAATTGAAATAAAATTAATTTTAATTTTTTTTTAAAAGTAATATATGTACTCAAATTGATTGACTGATTGCTCAATATATTCAAAAATCTGTATAAATTCATTACAATTATCAAAGTCAGCAATCTACAATAAAAATAATTATCATTAAATTCCAAAAGAGACTAGATAACTAATGATAACATCTAACAAACCAGTAAATTCATTTAAATGGCAATAATTGGTATATCCAAGTGAATTCTCCAATAAAATCATCTAAAAAGAATCATTTTCCCTAAATATATCAATATTTAAAAATTGGTATTTTAATGATAAATAATTGTTAATTATTCACCTCAAACTAATAAGATTCGTTAAAATCCCTTAAATGACTTTATTTCAACCCTTAATTCATATTATTACAAATATCGTCTAGAAATATCTATATCCTTAAAGATTGATATTTTAATGAAAAGTACCCGTAAAAGATCATATATTCCCCTCAGACTAATAAGATTCCTTAAAATCCCTTTAAATGACTATAATTATATCTTTAATTCCTATTATCACGCATATTTCACTATTGATAAAACCAGTTATAATTAAATTTTTGTTCTAAATGTAAATCACTGTACTCGAAATTTAAAATAAATATAACTGACTAGGTCCCATTAAAAGATTAAATTTATCCATTCAATAAAATATATTTCTTCAAATGATCATTTTTACCGATATTCATCCGATTTAATTACTAATTAAAATCACACGATAAATTTCTTCCAATAAAGATCAATATTTCTCAACTTTAGTCATTCTTCGTCTAAATAAAGATAAAAATAATTTAAAGTTGATATCAATCCCAATTATCTGTAAAGATTTCATTGTCAAAACCAAGTAAATCGATCATTATCCCTACTTAATAAAACATTGTTCTAAAACATAAATCTAAATTAATATGCAATGAATTAATCACAACCTAATAAAACAATATAATTTCACATTATTATTGATTCATAACTGACTAATGTATTGCAATTTCCCTTAAAACATTGATATTTTACCAACATCATCCTTAAAAAATCATATATTCCCACCTTATACGATCCCTCACTAAATCTAACCGAATATATCCCCTTAAAAGACCATATATTCCCATTTTAACCGATCTCTCAGCAAATATTTCTACCCTTTTAAACATCCATCCGATTATATCCCTTAATTTCCCTAAAGATTCCACCCACTTGAGCCCTTTAATATATCAATCCTCTTAAAATCCATAGAGAATTTCAAAAATATGACTTTTAATTAACTGTTATAGGCACCAAATATTCTTCCATTGAAATAATGTAGTAGCTATATAGTAAGAGTTCACTAAAAGATCAAAATTCACTAAAAGTTTCTACAAATATTTACCATCAAATACCTAACTGGAGATGATATATATATATATAATTCTTCATATATATAATTCTTCATAATTCTTCAGCTATTCAACCAATCATTTTCAAGCAGTAACAGCAAACTAAATTTCTGTATATCCTACAATAATTATCAAGTAAATTTAAAGTCCTTGATAAAGTTAACTGGTTTCTTAGCTTATGTTTTTTAAAGTTCATCAATGTGTAAATGGAAATATTCTTAGAAAATTATTGAAAAAATTATTTAGTCAAATATATTACAAAGTTATCATCAAAAATTTATTCTATCACTTGATTATTATCCTAATTGTCAATGAAATTAATTTTTATTTAAAATTTAAAAACTATTCAATAAAATACAACTAATTATCAAGAAATTAATTAAATATATCACCATTAAAACTTTAAATTTTTAATCAGTCAACATGAAATTCTTAGAAAATTATTCAATATCCTCATCAAAAATTTATTCTATCACTTATCCTAATTGTCATTGAAATTAATTTCTATTTAAAAACAAGTCAATAAAAATACATCCAATTATCAAGAAATTAATTAAATTTATCTTAGAACTAACTTTAAATTTTTAAATATTCTTTCAATAAACATGAAATTCACAAAAATTACAGATATTCACAAAAAATTACGGAAATTCATGAAAATGATGGAAATCCACAAAAAACGATAAAAATTCACAAAAATGATAGAAATCCGCAAAAATAATAGAAAATTACAAAAAATGATAGAAATTTACTTGAATATTTACTAAAACTATCAACTCTAAATTATCAACAAATTTGCCTAAATAATCATTCAAATAAAAGTATTAAATACCTTTATGATCAGTACCCTTGCGACATGTTGAATGTGAGTAGTACCCTTGTGAGCAATACACATAGGGGGACAGAATATCTTGTCGGATAAACTCAGAGTATATATTTAATAAAACGAATTAACAATAACTCCATCAAATTGAATCAGTCAAATTATCACAAATTTTTATAAAAAATCTTATTCTAAAATGGTAAGCAGCGTAAATTCAGTGTTAGAATTATTCATTATTCTATGATAAATGGTATATGAAAATATATTGAGAAGTGGCATAGATAAGATAAGATATATATTAATTGCATTTATTCAAAATTATTTCTTAAAATTCATAAATTTCATAAAGATTCATTAAAAATATCACTTTTAGTGCAATTTTAAAAGAAATATTTGTGGTGAGGATATAAGTTATAATAATTAGTGGAAAATCTCGATTCGGGAGCTATAGGTGATGAGGATATATAATAAAAT
>CAUHTR010007983.1:10636-53142 GCA_959609185.1 Schmidtea polychroa
AACCAGTGACCACTAAGTATGACGACACAGTTTACCATGGTCAGTATATTAAGTCATCAATAAGTGGTCAGTTAGCAACAGGTTTGTATATGACGTAATTAGCACGTGACTGGTCAGTTAGTAACAATGTGTGTATGATGTAATGGGCACGTGACTGGACAGTTAGTAACAATGTGTGTATGATGTAAAGGTCACGCGTGATGACAGTTAGCAACTGACCTTTATATTACGTAATGGCCATGTGAATGTGCAGTTAGAAGCAGTGTGTGTATTATGTAATCGGTCATTATTACGTAATCGCTATACCCCCCCTTTGTATCTGACGGGCTCACATCCTTCTACTTTTATTTTTTTATATATTTTTTTAATTTTAAATTTAAATCTAAATCCAAACCTGAATTTAAACTTAAATTCAAATAAACTTCTTATTTATTTTTTATATATTTTATTTTTTTATATTTTTTATATAATTAAAAAATCCCTGAGACGTTTATTTGAATTTAAGTTTAAATTCAGGTTTGGATTTAAATTTTAAAATCTAAAAAATATAAAAAAATAAAAAACGTTTTTATATAAAATAAAATATTAAAAAATTAAATTATAAAATAAAAAATAGAAAATATTATTTGGTAATTAAAATAAAATATAATTAAACCAATAAATTTATTGTAAAATACGAAATAAATTTATTTTCCCCCAACAATAATTGTTAAATGCAATAATCAAATTAACTCGAAAAAGGCAGTGTCGAAAATTTGTGAGTATCAAAAAACATCGCTATATTACTGATTTATAGTCTTCGAGCTTTCTTTTTAATAAATTCAATGGTTTTTCTGTTTTTTGATCGCGTATGATATTTCATACGCTGGCCATTAGTGTTAACAAAATATTAGGGCATAGCCGATTGGGCATTTTCCCGCCGATTCCCGGATTCGATCCGGATAGTTCCAGTGAAACATAGTCACATAAATTTGTATTTTAATATTAATTGTAGATGTTTTCTTTGTTTAAAGGTCGCTAGATAGAAGCCTGGAAGCTAGAATGATGACCAAATTACTGTCTTTTATAAAAATGTGACAACATTAATCGACGATCGTTAAACTAAAATTTCGAACTTGTTCCGAGTTTTAAGTTTGTTGTTTAACATTGTTGTTTGATGAATTTTGAACATCTACGAATGTGTTGTTTTATATTTATGTCTGCTTATTTTTATACTGTATTAACTACATATATTTTTATGTTTCATTTTAATTGTTAAAAACACGTTCTTTTTTGTTATTTGGATCGGTCTTTCTCGTTGGTACCGATACCGATTAATACAAAATAAATTATATACTAAGTTTGGTTATTGAATTGGTATTACAAAAAGCATTTGAGGCACACAAATTTCGAACATTTTCCACATGCAGTACAATGTCTTTGAGTATCATTTTTTTCTACAAGATGATCTTTGACATCAAATCTAATCACTTCCGGAACTTGTTTCTTCGTTTTACGACGAACTCCTCGTTTCTTTTCCACATTTGGTGCAGCAAGCAGTGTAATTACTATTTGTCTGGTAAAATCCAAGGGAGCAATATTCTTGTCAAAATAACGATACAAGTTACAAAGATTTACAATACTCCTAGTGAGACTAAAACGAAACAATGGCCCATATCATTTCTATGACCTAATTCTAATTCGGCAAAGGCCTCTCATTTTTTCAAAAAGATCAACCCCTCCCATTCATTCGTTGTACAACTTCACAATATTAGGTTGTAATACATTTCCATGCTTTCATTCCGGTTTCTTCCCTCGCTTGCAGTTTACTACTTCAATAATTGAATCTTTTTTCATAATTGTCATCATTATTCAACTGCACAATAAGCACCTCGATCCGCTTTACTTAGATCTCGTAAAGGAGCTTTCTCAATTCTATTACTTCTAATGGTTCCAATACAAAATATATTAAAACAGTTATCTGTATAAATACAAGATCCCTGAGGTATAGAGTTTATGCAGTCTTTCTGTTACTGAGGAGTCAAGTGGTTTCCCTTCCGTCTTATCTCTTGCACTGGTATATGGATAAAAGACACCATAGCTTTTAAAATATTCAATATTTCCTCAGCGTCGAGCGGCTTCTTCCTAGTCATGATTTACCAGAAAAAAATTAAATTTATATATAAATTTATTCAGAAATATCATTTGAAAAATGTTATTTTTAGCATGATTTCGTCATTAGTTATAAATATAAATAAATAAAAATAAATAAATTGAAAATGTCCAGAAATATATATATATATATATATATATATTGAAATGAACACATTACTTTTCAGCGTATGTTTTATCATACGCAAGAAGTTCACACTAATAAAATGATACACTGAAATATTAAACATGAAACATATTTCAAAGTCATGAGACATCACTAACTAAATAAACTGCTAAAAACCCAAGAAATCATATTCTTCAATACATAAGAAGTAAAATCTTACCAGGGGTCAAAATTCCTCAAAATTCATCTAGAATGAAATGCCTATATTTATCCTTTATTTTGAATATATTGATGAAAAAATAAAATATATCTATTTCGTAACTATTATTCTAAAATTGTATAAAATATCTGAGAAGAAAAATCATTCATTAATTTTAAATTAATATTTTTTTAAACAAGAGTATGTCGTATAATAAATCATACGCTGGGCATTAATGGGTTAAAATATTTATAAAATATAGTTTCCAATAACTATTTATATACGCAATTTAAATATTTTAAAAAATATTTCTATTTTTCTAGATTATTTTAAATTATTATTTTTTAATTTTTAATTTAATTTTTTAAAAGCTTTTATCAAGGTCAAAAGCAACAAATCAAACTGATGATTTCATTGATCTCTTCTTTAGTGTTGATTGTTGGCCGTCTTTTTATAATGAGAATTGCTTCATTATATCTGACATTTTTTTGGATGTTTCCATTGGCTAAGATTTTGATTGAAATATTTTTTCTTTCCTTCCTTGGTTGACATTGTTGGAGATGTCTGTATACCGAGGATTTTCCACCAGGATCTAGATGTTCTTTAATTCTTTGGTGCAAGGTACTGAACGTATTTCTAACGTATATTTCTTTGCATACATTGCACGTGATGCAATAGACAATGTTTTTCCTAAAGCACATATCTTTCGGTGTCTGGCAGTTTTCCATTGTGCAATTGTTTTCTTTATTTGTGTTGTTTGCCAGAGCTTTACTCAATGTCCAAGATTTGTGTGCTATACGAATTAGATGGCCAGTGCGTTTAAGTTCTTTCAGGATCTTGAAGTCAAGTATTTCATTGATGAATGGGCTATTCAGGTAAAAAATATTTCTTTTTTTTGTGTTATTTCCCTAGATCTTTTTGGGGGTAGAATTCATTCTTTCAATGTCCTTACCTTGATTTTCGTTTCTGTGTAGGATTTCTAATTGTAGTTTATAGTTCTCGTTTTCTTCAGTAAATCGATTGGCTATCATTTGTTTCTCGTTTTTTACGATATGTACTTTTCCATACTTACAGAAAGTACACGTCATAAAAAAACGAGAAACAATGGATAGCCTTCCAATTCGTATTGTAAAAAGTTATCCCAGAGAACGGTTAGCAATTCATTTTCGTGTGTATCTAAACAATTATATAATTTTTTTATTTCTAATTTAGTCATTAGTTTTTCGTTTACATTTTCGCTAATACATTTTTATAATTTAACCGTAAAGCAGAAATGGCATCAGCTCTTGCTGACCATCTAATGTGATTAACTCTTTTTATAAGTTTTGAATTATTATTGCTAAAGCTATCAACAAGTAGATTCCATCTGTATGTAGAAGAAGAAAAAAATACTTAAATGTTTTGTATTAAAACGAAATAATAAACAACTGCCGAACAAGTCTCCTCGGCGCAATTTCCAATTAAATTAATGAGTGACTTGAAAATGGAATCAAAGTGGCAGATTGTAAACCATTATACTCACCAGTCATATTAGCTGCATTGTCGTAACTTTGCCCACAGCAAATTTTTCGATCAAATGATAAGTTAATTAACATTTTAATAATAGATTCTTCAAAATATTTGAATTCGTGACTCTTAATTTCCAAAAAATTGTTCTTTTGCACATAAAAAGCTTTTTGTTCTTTCGAAAAGAATTAACTTCTTCCATTGTAAACTATAATGGAATGAAGGCCGTTCATATAATTTAATTAAAAGAAGGACTTCATCAGAACTAGAAATTACTAAAAAAATATCATCGACATAACGTTTATATATCTTAGGCCTTACAAGGGAAAAATCGGAAATCATTTTCTCTAATTTTGAAAGAAAATTGATACAAGACCTGGAGCTAAAGGTGATTCCATGGTCTCACAATCAATTTATTAAAACCAATTATCATTAAAAAGAAATGTAACATTAGAAGTGGCAAAAATTTATAATTCACGAAATGCAACTTCATCTAAAGTCTGATCTTTCAGCATATTCTCTTTCCACAAATCACAGCTAGTTCAATAGTTTCATTTATTGAAACTTGTGTAAACAAATTAGTTACATCAAAAGACACCATATAGTCAAAGGGATCAAATTTTAAAAGTTTATTTAAAAACTTAAATAATGTGGGTAAGAATTTTATGCGAGACATTGGTTATTAAATCATGATCCCCGCAATTAACATTCAATCAGCAACGAATTTATTGATATTATTTAATTAACCCTATATAACATATAATAATAAAAATATATCTCTATTTTTGATATTTAATATTTTGATTTATAAATTTCGTATTTATTATTGATTTATGAATTTTAATATTACCATGGAATGGAATACAATTCTATTGCAACTTACTATAATAATAATCTTATTATTTTTTTGATATAAATATTTAAAATTAAGTATGCAACAGTATAACAATTAATTTAAATGAAATTTATTCATGATTGATATCTATATTATTAATTACAAACAACAAAATTTTTCATTAAAATTTTAAAGAATTTTTATTTATTTGAAATGCATAATTTATTAAAAAAAATTAAAATGAAATAATTTATTAGTATAATAAAAATTATGATGATAACTAAAAAAGAATTAAATCTTTGCAGTATCTGATGCTGGTAAAACTAAAATTTTGTTTCAGTAGCAGTAATGTGCTCTATGAAAAACTAGTAGACTGATATTGCTCAATGTCATGACTTATGATCCAAGCATTTATTTTATTATGCCATTTATTTGTGCTAACAAGATACTAAGTTATGGTTGACAGTTTCTTTATAACTAAAGTCCGAATATTATTGGAAAATATATCATTAAGAAATGGTATTCTAGTTGTATTTATATTTATTTTTTTAATAAATACATCAATTGAAAAGAAATCAGTGGTGAAAATTGAAAAAGGTTCTTGATTCAAAGTCACTTGAAAAAAGCAGTGCCGAAAATTCATGAATATCAAAAAACATCGATATATTTACTGATTCATAGTCAAGCTTTTTAATAAATACAATATCAATTGAAAAGAAGTCAGTGGCGAAATTTGAAAAAAGTTCTTATAATAATATATATACATTTGCAGAATTTAAAATGTCCAAAAATTTTGTTTGACCTCCTGCGGAGGGCAAAGCTGTTGATAGATTACGCAGCTCATCGGCCTGCGGCCGATTCGTATACCTAGATGAGCCCCATAATGACCTCAGAACTAATAAAGACACACAACCATCACAAACCTTAACTACCAATAATCATTTTTCTAAACCATACAACAACAAATTGTTCAAAAAACAAATGAACAGGTTAAACCAAGCTCACTAGAATAGTTTCAAAAAAAACCTCAACCACTTCTTGACCCTCCTGCAAATAATTGATACCCATGAACAAAACTCCAAAATTCTTTTTGTCCCAGCTACAAATGCACCAAAACCACAGCAACATGATAATAACTACCATCATAATGCAACAGACGCATCCACTACCAACAGGGCCGGATTTAAGCATTTGTTGGCCCTAGGCAAAGGAGCTTTTTGGGGCCCTCAAAATTAATTAGTATATTTCAAGGAAATTATGTAGGTTATTTTATTTGCTAAAAGTATTTAAGAAATAATTATTTACTACCTATTTATATTTTGAAATATATTTATTAAATAATTCCGTTTAAAAATAAGATACATATGTCATGTCAAAAATATAATTTTACAAAACTTTATTTCTAAATTTTTCTAGAGCATATTGATCAATCAATGAATCAAAATCAATAGCTTTCAATTTTTTATATTTTAGTATATAAAAAATCCATTAAAAAAAATATTTTTTTTGTGGCCCCTTAGATGATTTCGATTTTGGGGCCCCCAATACTGCGGGCCCCTAGGCAGTGCCTAGTCTGCCTATAGGTAAATCCGACGCTGACTACTAATGAAAATAACACCACTATATCCGACATTACGACCGTAAATGTAACTAATCTCAACCCTACTATCACCAGAAATACAAGCAAATCTCTAACAAACGAACAAAATAGCTTACCCCCAAAACCCAATAATAAACCATTTAATATTAACACGTCATCAACCTCATCATGAATATGTATTATAATATATAATAAAATTTGTTAAATTACAAAAAAAAAATAAAAAACGAAACAAAATGAATTTATGAAAGTAAAATAAAAACTAAATTTGAATTAAAATTTTAAAAATGAACAAATCGGTTCCTGCTAGATTATTACTGCTTTCAATACGTTAATATGTGAGTGTGAAAACTTTAAATTATACTTAATTTATCTTACTATGTGTTTTGCGTTAGTTTCAAGCTTTGATTTTGTAAAATGTGCAATATCAAGGTTGAATATGAGTTCTCCAGTTAGTTCTGTAAGCTTATCAAGATGGAGATGTAATCAACTCACAATAATGAAACTTGTTGAAATTACGAATTTAATTAAAGAATTACAAGAAATCTTGTGAAATAATTATAAAGAGTATATATAGGAGCTTGAAGTAAAAAGGTACCTTGACCCCACTCATTTAACTGATTCAATAAATTTCTTCCTATAATTACTTCTGAATCCTTTGAAATAAAAAATTCGCCTACTAAATTCAATTTGTGAAAAAAACTTTCTAGAATTTCTAACGTGCGATAAATAGTGGTATTAGATAATTGTTTTCCCTCAATATATTTTTGAAATCACTTATTTTTGTTCCTGTCAAACATCGATTTAAAAGTTGTAGTAGGTCTGCCATTAACATTATACTTTATAAAGATAAATTAACGATTGCATAAAAGATGAGTCTTTGGCATTTCGAACATAATAGAATGGTTGTTACGTTATCTATATTGTTAGGATTATATTCTTTAAGCTTTTACATATCATCCAATTTGTGCCACAGGAAATTCTAATAATTTCACGATATTTTCTTGTTCACTATTTGTACACCTCAAACTCTAATAATAGCACGAAACACTGTCTTTCTGTAAATTCATTGATTTTTTTTCGTCTTTGGTACTTCCGTGTTATCTTACCCCCAAAAATTAAATTATAAAATACAATTAAAATAACAATATAAAAAATGAGAGAATACATTATTGATGACGTTATTGAACATTATTGAACATGAATTTATTAAGGCTATCTGTGATTTATGTGATTATGTGAGTTTATTTGGCGCAAACGTGTTCTAAGCAACAGCGCCGATGTGTTCGACACTATTCTCAAAGACATTGTGGTTTTCTGGCCACCTGGATGACCATTTGTAACTATGATTTAGAAAATAAATATAATAATTATATGTGTTCTTTTTTAATTTAATTTTTGGGGGTAAGATAACACGGAAGTACCTCGTCTTTCTATTCATCACTGATGGTTGTCTATGAAACTTTATCGTAGTTTAAAACACGAAAAAATCAATTTTTTTTTGTTTCTTTTGACTTTGTCTAATGTGAAAGTTAAATTGGATATTTTTAAATAGGTGTAAGAAAGTGTTATAACTAAAAGATTAATCAATAATATATATTTAATATTCATGTTAATTCTCGTTTATAAGAAATTAATTATAGAGAAGAATATAATAATGCTGTCTCCTACGCGAACAACACTTTTCAAATATACAGAACATTAATCAACATATTATTACAAAGTAAACTATTTAGAAAAATGTATTAATTAAATTTTGATATACCTTCATATAATATATTTATAAAAACAGGCAGGCCGATATTTTACACCGTAAAATTAAGATTTTGTTTTTCAGTTTTTGCAATACATTTAAGGTATGTACTAAGAAAATGAATTGTACGTGACGAATACAAAAAAATGTGCTAAACAAGCTTGATGCCAATGGTTATAAGGCATTTCACTATTTTAGCACGTGCTTGAATCGAGCAAAAATAGGCAACACTTCGACTTTTACCGATTCTAAGAAACTGGTCAAAATATTTTTATTTATACGGGCAGAATTTTATGACTGGCTGTGTTTATTTATTGTTTTAACATATTCAACTTAGCTATTCGTGGATATAATTTTTAGTGCATTCAGTTTAAGAACTACGCTATATAAGATATTTAAGGAATTCATGTTTTATTCTACTCAAAAATTTTAATGATCAAAAACATGATTTACGTTTAATTCATGCATAATCTCGACTGTTTTTCTAAATGGCCTTACACTACTATATGAATCATTTTGTACATAAATCTGATGGACATTAAAGAAAATTAACTAATCCTTTCTAAAAATGGTTCTTAGTCAACTTACTTTGTTAACATGTTGACATGCACTTGGAACGAGTAAAGTTAAAAAATTGACACTCCATGTTTTGAACTTTTTAGAGAGGTTAGAACCAAAGTTGTAATATTTATGTTTAAATAAACTTAGTTTGAACTTGATCTAAAATAAACTGTTGCATGTGTGACACAATACTTCTAGTCCTATGTTGGTAAACGTACATTTAGACAGCTATGGCAGCATTGTCTGAAAATGGCATTTTCACATTTTGACGGGTATTGCAGTCATGTTACATTGTGAACTTGGCGTTGACGGTTATGGACCCAATTGTCCATCAACGTGTTAAACTACATTAAAAATGTATTTGAATATGCAGATGATGCTTTTGATCACAGTGAATTGAATTGGTTAATATCCACATAAAAAATCGTTGCGAAAATATGATGCTATTTTAATTTAGCTTTCTCAGTTTAAAAGACCAAATTTCAAGGCAAGAAGATCTTATCAAAACTAGTAGTGATACAATTAGAAAATTGGAAGATATTAAACGAGTTCATATAGTTAATCTAATTTATTGTGTGTTCAATGTTTTTCGCAGACTTTGACGGATGAAATTTCTGCTAATCTCATGGCGTATCGATCATTGGATACAAAGTATCGTGAATTGGAAGAAAGCAGTTACGTGCTTAAAGATACAGTGAAAAAATTACAACAAGCTTTGGAAGACAAGAAAAATGAAGAATTCGACAATAGGTACAAGGCTACACAGGAGGCAATTAAACAAACATTAATTGAAGCTGCTAAATCCACAGTAGATATTGATTTGTATTTTTCTTCATTTATTTATCTGAATTTTAATTTAATCATGTTTGAATTCAGAATGAAAATGCCGAATATATATATTACCAATCTTCCTTGTCAACTCAAGCAAACATTAGTGGGACTTAGATAAAATTTATGTTTTCATTTTATACTTTGAATTAGGATGCCCATGAAGGTGAAATGGGTTGTGTAAGATTCTCGCCCTCTGGAATGTTCCTTGCTACCAGTGGATCTGACAGGAAAATCAAAATATGGTCTCATAATTATGGTTAATTTATCATTTCTATTCATTATTTCATTTTATCATTGCTTTCAAATACTTATAAATGACACTGACGAGAATTCGTGTTAAATTAAGTTTTAAAACTTTTGATCTTGGTGACCTTCAAAATGACCCTTGATTACCTTGGATCACCACAATAAACATTCGGATACCCTGAGTAAAACCCTTCTAAATGAGCCATTGGGCGCAGAAAGACAGTTTCAGGAACTCTCAATAATCAACTTTGATCCGGTGGTGGCCGGTTTTAAAGTCGATTTAATTAAACTATATTGTGTGTGTGTGTGTGTGTTTGACCTACTTATTTATTTAAACTATATATATATATATGCAACAATTAGTATCATTTAAATTCTTGTTATGCTCATTTACGAAACAAAATTGTTACTATATACAATCAGATTAATAATAGTATATTGATTTCAATTAAAGTCATTTTTATCGTTGAAACATTATTGTGATTTTAGGAATAAACAGAATCAAAAAACGTAGAAAAAGTTCTTTGTTGTATATTTTCCATAAATATTTATTCAATTATAAAACAAAATTATAGACTTATTCATAAATATTACTTTTTGAAAAGAAACTGCAAACGTCAGTGATCTTAACCAAATTTATTGATCACTTTCTCCATTATTTTTCGCTTTTTTACTGTCATTGATTCTGTCACGATGAACACTCATCATGCAATGTCTAGAAAGTCTATTTTTACACATTGTTAACCTTAGCCACATTTCAACTCTTCTCAGTGTCCTAAATGGTCTTTCAACCGTGCAAGTTGACCCTGGCAAAGTTAAAGCAATAAGAACTGCTTTCTTAATAGCTGGAAAAAGGTCTGTGAATTGTAATAAATCCATCATTCCATCGCGAATTTTGATTTCAAAATCCGACTTTTTATTTGACCACATCTCAAATCAAGTGCTTGCCTCAGCATCAAAGTTTTCAATTTGATACTCCATTATGATGTTTTCTGTCTCAGTTTTGAATTCATCTTTTGAAAATTTCAACATTTCCACTGAGTGAAGTAAAAATAGACTAAAATTGATTTTGTTATTGTCATTGAATCTGCTCTCCAACAATGAGATGATTGAATCCAAGTATGGTATAAAGAAAGATCTTCGAAAGTATTCTTCAACAGTTGAACTAGGGTTTTACATTACTGTTAAACAGCAACAGTAAAACAGCTGTTTTTTTGTCTTAATCGGAAAACATTAAACAGCTGTTTTTTCGAAGCTGTTTATACTGTTTTTTAACGATCCTTTTTCAATTTTTTTAAAAAGAATTTTTAATATTATAATATAACTTACAAAAGTCAATATTTAATTGATATTGTTGATAAATATTTGTTTGATTATTTATATACTAACAAACTTCTAAAAACATAATTTTATATTTCACCCATGTCTTCAGTTTGGGATTATGCTATAAAACGAAAAAATGTGTTAAAAAAGGTGCTTGAAGGTCAATGCAAGCGATGTAATAAAGTTATAACTTGTTCTGGCAATTCTACAACAACTTTAAAAAATCATCTCAAAACCCATGGCATCGACATGGAAAAGCCAACAGTTAGTGCATCGAAAGAAGATAAAATATCAGAGAAGAGAACAAAATCAATTTCAGATTTTCTAGTTAAAAAATCTCTCAAAGAAATAGTATCAGATCTTGCTACTGATGGTATAACTATTAGAGCTATTACAAGAAATAATTACATCAGACAATCTATTACTCGCGATGGTCTTAAACTTCCTATCAATGAACGCGATGTCATGAAACTGATTATTGAAGATTTTTTAGAGAAAAAAGCTAAAATGATAACACTTGTTAAACAAAAGATTGATTCTGGAACCAAATTTTCAATGACAGTTGATGAATACACAACAATTAGAGGTAGACGCTTTTTTGGTGTTAACATACATACTAGTGACGATAAAATGACAATGAAAACTGCTGGACGTTTAGCTTCACGCATATTTGAATTTGATGATGGCGATGATATACGTGGTTCTACCCAAGAAGAATTTGAAAACACCAATCTTTCGCTAAAAGAAGAACTTAATATGCTTTTATATATGGATCAAACCCCGAAAGTACTTGGAGTAGATTTTAAATGGCTTAAGTCAGAATTCACTTTGTATAAGAATACTGGACAACGAACGGAAAATCTTCAAAAACTTTACAATGCACTTCTTAGCATCAAACCAACATCGACTGACATTGAGCGTGTATTCTCAATTTGCACAAATTTTTGCACTAAAATTAGATCACGCTTATCAGATGATGCTCTTAAAGCTTTGGTTTTCTTGAAATTTTACTATAAAAAATAAATAAGTTTTCTGATGTTATATGAATTAAGTTGTTATAAAAGATAATAAATATTTTCCAAGATATTAATAAATTGAAAAAAAATAAATATATACATTTTCAGTATTTTTTAAATATTAAAATTATGGGAAAATTGAAAAAACAGTAAAAACAGCTAATATCAGCTGTTTTTTCGAAAATAAAAAACAGTAACAGCTGTTTTTGTAAAACCCTAAGTTGAACCACCATTATTTGAACGGTGTGTTTGCCTCTTACATTGTCTGGAAATTGTCAACTGGATGTTTAATTTTATAATTAATTATAATATAGTTTATTGGCTTTATATTTTTATTTAAATCATTAAACCTTAATGAGTATCATGCGAAAAAATTGCAGAAGTTCTTACGAGGCTGTATTTAAGTTAAAAGTGATACAAAGAGCAGAAGAAACGAATAATTGTGTGGCTGCTAGAGAAAACTACATTGATGAAAAGTTGGTACGATGCTGGAGGAAGGCCAAAGATAAATTGCAGCATTTAAACAAAAACAAGAAGTCCTGATTTGATTCCCTATGAAATAGTTATAAATTCCTTCTTAAAATGTGGAATCGGTAATGCAATGGATGGTACATAAGATGATTTATTCGAACTAACTGGGGTGGAGGATGTGAAGTTGCATTTTGCTAATTGTGATGTCGGTAACAATGAATTGCTAAACGAGATGATGTATGCGGATGACGTTCAAAAAGTCAGCAATTCTAATTATGAAATCTTACTGAATTAATTTAATGCCAATACTGGAAATGCATGGTTGGCTTTAATAAAATATTAATGCTTCTTTTTTTATCCTCGACTTATACCCGGACGCCGAAATTCAGGTGTTTTCAAGTGAAGATTTTTGGGTCGACTTATACATGAGTATATATGGTATATTTATTATAATAAAAATTAATATTTAAAATTGTAGATAAAAATTTTTTATTATATATCCAGTAGATATCCATTAAATATTATTTTTACAATATGTTCTCCATTCCTAATTTATTTTCTTATAAAATATTGACTTTTTTGTTTATCCTTTTTTATTTAGGAACGTGTGATTACAAAACAACCCTCACTGGTTGTAATGGTAGTGTAATTGCTGTTGATTTTGATTCGTCGGAATCTTTTATTCTTGGTGCTTCTACCCTTGATTCATCGTGTAGGTTGTGGTCTATGGGAGATTTTCGAATGCGTTTATCCTTAACCGGTCATTCGAATAAAGTGGTAGCTGGTCGATTTCTAGCCGATAATACTCGTATTGTAACAGGATCTACAGATCGCACATTAAAATTGTGGGATACTAGAACACGATCCTGTGTCAAAACGATGTTGGCTATGTCTGCTTGCCATGATGTTGTAGTATGTTCGGGCCTAGGTTTGATGATTAGTGGCCATTTCGATAAGAAATTACGAATGTGGGATCATCGTGGCGACTTGAATACTGATCAGCTCGTTTTACCCGGTCGAATTACAGGATTAGATATTAGTCGCGATCAGAATACACTTTTAGCCTGCTTGAAGGATGATTCTCTGCAAACCATAGATTTGAGAATGAATCAATTTATTCAGAATTTCACTGCACCTCAATTTAGACCTTGCATGGACTTAGTAAGACCATGTTTCTCGCCAGATGGTCAATTTGTTGCTGCTGGAAGCCAGGATGGATCAGTATACATATGGAACTCCAGGACCGGGAAATTAGAAAAAACTCTCAAAGATCAAACGTGAGTTTTTAAATTGAAATGGAACTAGAAAATCTATTTAACAAAGCAAATAATTGATTATATTTAATAGAATAGAAAATACTTTACGTATAAACTGGATTTTGTAATTGAGACATTTTTAGCATACTATATTACTTTCTGTATACATTCTATATACTTTGACTGACATGTCATCAATAGTTGGATTTTATCATTAACCCTTTGGCAACCGCGAACGTATATATACGTTTTGTATTTTAAAATTAAAAACCGCGTCAGTTTATAAACATTTTGAGTTTAATTGCGTTTTTAAAGCATAATAAATGTCACTTGAATGAAAATAAAATAAAATTTTAAAATAAACCGCAAGCTATATTAATTCATTAAATCAATAAATCATTTAATTTTTAGAAGTTTTCTTTTTATTTTCTTCAATGCAAATATTGCTGTAGTAATAGTAAAGTAAACTAAAAATTCAATTATTTTTTTCATTTATAATGGCAAATTTATCATCTGACCTTTCATCAAGTGAAGAAATAAATATTTATTATTCATCAAGCGAATAGGATACTGGTTCTAATGGGTTCAATTGGCAAAATCCTATAATGAAGCCAAGAATGTTCGATTTCACTGAAAAATTTGGACCAAGAAACATTGACAATGATTTATGCGACCCAATCGAAATATTCAATTTATTCTTTGATCGAGAAACATTTGAATTACTGGTGGAAGAGACTAACAGGTATCAATCGCAAAATCAAATCAATGAAAGAATGCGAATCCCGAATTTGGTTGATACAACAATAAATGAACTAGCTGTTTTATTGGACTAATGATGCTCACTGGACTAGTTAGAAAAAGCCTAAATATCAGAGATCCCCAAACTAATCAAAAAAGAAAACCACAAAGAAGATGTATTGCCTGCTCATCACATAATATAAGAAAAGACTAGTTATATATGTCAGAACTGTGATGCTGCTCTCTGTATCAATCAGTGTTTCGAAAATTATCATACAAAGATGAATTATTGAAAATAAAATTTAATAAATTTTTGAAAATAAACGCGGTTGCCAAAGGGTTAAACTTATGTGTAATATTTGCAAAATCCACGAAAAAGTTACATAAATTCTATGTGACTTTCTAAAAGAAATCTATAAGAATTATAGTATTGCTGTCAATCTCAATGACATTGCCATTATTAATTTTGGAATTCAGACTTGAATTTATTCAGTATAATTTCAATCACTACAGCTGCTGTCATTTTATCCACTTCTTGATCCCATCCTCTTATACCAGAAAGTCGTTTTACGAACGAACAAGTTTGTGACAACATGTGTGTAACAGGAAAGTTTCTGATCATTTGTCCATCCCATGAAAACAGTTGTCACTCGTTTGGATATCATCAACTTGATTTTCTTGGTTCTACAACAGTTTTTCGTGTTTCTTAACACATTTTATTCCAAAAACTCGAATATCATCAATAAACTCTGGATATGTCGCCTCCAATCCAAACTTTCGTAGGTGTTTGACGACAGACTTCGCTAACACCAAACTCGTATCAACAAATATATCGGTTACGTTGGTATTTCTATCTTTGCCTATGCCTTCATGCACTAACCAAAAATGTTTCAAAACGGTCATTATTTTCGGTGCAACCTTAAGATCATATCCGAGTTTTGTGAAGCCAAACATTTTACCTTTAATGATGCGTTAACTTGTATTTATATTCACCCCGTTTCTGTTATTTCCCCAATCAACCTTGGTGGTCCCGATAACTTGTGATTTTTCATTAAAACTGAACAATGCTTTTTATTTGAAAACCGCCACTTTGATCAAGTAGAATTTTTCAAAAAGCCTTAATTCTTATGCAACAATTACAAGGAATATTGAAGCCAAACATTTTACCCTTGAAATGAACCACCCATAATGATGCGTCAACTTGTATTTATATTCACCCCATTTCTGTTATCTCCCAAATTTCTTCTGACAAGCATCTGTCAAATTATTATCTGATCATCTTTAATGATCGGTTTTTATTCAAATATTTTGACAGTTAAATGTTAATAATGACTCATATTAAATTATTTAACCATTTTCAACTTTGATTTCTTTTCATTTTCAGACTATAGGTTTTATATATTACTTTTTTATATAGTAATACCTCATACAACGCGGTTTCGTTATAAGGCTCTTTTTTCTTAAACCAAAAAGAATTATGGTTTTTTGTTAATATTTCTGGAATTCACATAAACCAATTTATTTTGAGTATTGTTCATTGATCCTTGTTGAAATAGTTTCTACATATTTCTGTAATAATTACTAAATTCATAATAAAAAATGTCCGAACGAAAAGAAAGTGTAAAGGTTTTGACAAAAAAAATTCAAGAAGGAATATGGATATAAAATTGAAAGTAATTCGAAAAATCGAAAATAGAGGTCAAGTAGATATGTTGTAAATTGAATTTACCAGGATAAACTGTAGGAATGATAATGCAAAATGCTGAAAATTTTAAAAAAATGGTACAATCAACATCACCACTTTCAGCTTCGAAGACCTCGAACGCGGAACACAGCTATTGAAAAAATATAAAATTTTCTTACTGACTATGTAGAAGACCAAAATAATAAAGATATTCCATTGAGTCAAATAGTCATAATGGAGAAAACAAGAAGAAAACTCTGAAGAACCTTGTACTAGCTCTTCAGTGGGAACGTTTGTCGCAAGCTGTGAGTGGTTCTAGAAATATTTACAACATAAACATTTGCGGAGATGCCGCTAGTATTGATCTAGGTGCTGCGAAAGAATTTACCTTTTTTAAAACTCGTCAATATAATCCTGAATTAATATATTTTGGAAGAGAATTCTAAAGAAGAGAAACAATTTTCTGGATTTAACCCTTTCAATAATGTAGCAACATATTGTCCCAGAGAAGTTCTAATAATTACTAAAATAATTTAAATGCTTACAAATTCATTGGGCCCAAATTAAATTTACAATTAAATATAAATTTACAAGTCCAAACCTGTCTTCTTTGTTGCTGTTTGCTTTTTTCCTTTTCTATAAAATTTTGTCAGTTTAGATGTTGCTAACAAACAGTAGACACGTGTCACGTTTATTACTAACTGTGTTTTTATATGTGCTGTGCTCGGAATTTCCAAGTAAGCTTTTTATAATTCTATTTTACTTATCTAGTGTGCAGCAATATTTTTTGAGTTTTTTTATTTCCAAAAATAAAGATGGGACTTATATGTCCCAATAGTGTTAAATATTGGGATATTATGTCCCATCAGTATTGACTAACCTATATATTCAAAATTTTCGTTTTAGAATGGATAACCCTTTGTCAGATCATTTATTTAAATATTTGTTTTCCCCGTCAAACTAAATTAGCAATAAATATTTTGTGCTATAAATATTACATGAATTATTAAAATAAAAAAAAATCGTATTGAAAGGGTTAAGGCGACCAAAGATCGGCTTACGCTTTTGTTAGTTGGAAACGTTTCAGACTTTTTAAAATTGAAACCGTTATTGCTGTATCAATCGATAAATCCTCTGGAAATGAAGAGATACTCCGAGCATTATTTACCCGTGATTTGGATGTCTAATCGTAAAGCTTGAGTTACGCCTACTGTTTTTAAGCATTGGTTTGTGAATTATTACTGTGCGACAGTCAAAGTTTATTGCGAGAGTATGGGACTGGAACCCAGAGCTCTTCTAATAATTGGTAATGGACCAGGGCATTCAAAAAATGTATCTGCGATTTTAAAAAGCATACTTGTGGAAGTGATATTTTTACCTCCGAATACGACTTCTGTAATTTAGCTGATGGATAATGGATGGTGGCGGGAAAAATGGTATTGGACAAAATGGTACTAGGATTATAGGATTAAATGACATGGACAAAATGAATAAAAAATAAACGAACTAGACTGATTGGTAATCAATAAAAACGCATTTTAATAATAATAAACCACAATGCTTTCAATAATGTCGTTGGTTTTGCTCATCCGTCCATAACAAAATTAGCTCGAAAACTACAACAGGAGCAACATAGCACTCAACTTGAAAGAAGAAAGAATACGTCCGCATCAATGAAGCACTTCACACCATGGTAGTCGATTATAACAACCGAGATCGGGTTACATATTTGGAAGATTTTGCACGCGTGCTTAATATAAATGTTGTCGTGCAGACTGTTTAAGCATAAACGAAACATTGTAACTGAGTAGTCCTATAGTCTTATATGTTTGACACTAATTTTTTTTAATTTATTTATTCATTTTAATTTCTATATTGTCTAGATTTATTGATTATCTATACCATTTAATCCTAGTACCATTTTGTCCAATATCATTATGTCCTCATACCATTTTGTCCTAGAACCATACTGGAGTTATAGCAAATTTTAAAGCGTATTATCTTCGGCGTATATTCAAACCATTTTTACAAGAAGTTGATCTACAACATGAAAAAAATTTGGAAAAATTGCAATATAATTAATGCTATTTTTTTGTTATATGGACAACTCAACTTTTTATCAAAACATTGCAAGCAATATTCAATGTTAAAGTGAATTTCGGAATGACTTGTTCGGAATTTCTAGAATATATGTAACGTAAATACAAGTGGTTCTAGGAAATCCGTAAAAGTGATAAATACGGATAAACATGTGTAAAATACAATATTGAATAATAAAACTTAAAACTTGAACGTTAAATTTTATTTTAATTAATTTTTCGATCTTATGCACCCCCATGAAATTCAATTATGAAGGTTTGTCCCGAATTGGACCCTTGAAAATCTGGTCACCTTATACATAAAATAATATAAAAATGCAATCGTAAAGAAAGTTTTCATAATCAAGTTATCAGGTTGTCATAATTTGATAACAAATTTGCAATTACAAAAGTAAATTTATTTTATTTCTGATCAAGTATAATGGCCGGTTCGCAAGAACCATTGAATTTACACCGCTTGGTTCGCTCGAACCGGTGAGAAAGCTCCCATGGTTTATATATATATATATATATATATATATATATATATATATATATATATATATATATATATATATATATATATATATATATATATATATATATATATATATATATATATTGTACATCATGGAAAATAAGGCATTAAATAAAGAAGTTCGTTAAAATAAAAAAATGAAATAGTTATTTTTCTCTTTTTCATTCTGAATGGATATTTTGTTTAATGAGGTTTAGGTCATTTGATGTCAGCTTTTTGGACTGTTCACTGACCTTGCATTCAACCTTGAAAATGCAATTATTGATTTCTTGAATTTGTTTGGCGGGAAATTTAAATTTTTCTCTGAGAAAAGACTGAGTTTTTTTTGAAAAATTTCCTTTTACAGTTTTTCGAGACCTTCATTTTTACCGAACGACTTTTTATTCGTAGAAAAAGACAATTGTTTGGGTTATGATTCGTTGCAGTAGGGTGCGAAGTCTCTGAGATTTTTCAAATTTTCCTTTGCAAATTATCGAGATTGTTGAGATGTACATTTTTTCGAAAGACAACTTTTCATTTCTTTTCTAGAATAGTCGAAAATCATGCTTTTAACTCACTACCAGTTATCGTGGATGAAATTAATGTCTAATGTGTGTTGTTTAAACCTACATTACATTTAAAGATCCATTTTACAACTTATATATTACAGTTTCAAGTTACCATGTGTTTCATCTACCTAAATAATATTTTATTTTGTGTTGATCTTTTAAAATTAGTACTATTTATTCTGTCTTATTTGGTTGTACTTTTTATAATTTCAGGGCAGGTATTATTTGTGTGCACTGGTGTCCTGGGAGCAATGTATTGGCTTCATGTGAACGAAACAGACGAGTCGCTATTTGGGGCGAATGATATGTTTTAAGTGAGGAAAAGTTATAGGCGATGTCATTTATTTACTGTCAAGTGTGATAATATTGTACTTATGTATTTCGATAAAATAAGTGATAAGTAATTAATAAATTTTTCGAGTTTTCTAATGTTTGTGGCTTAAATTTGTCAGTTTTCTTACAGTTATCATGTTTCCATATTTATTTGATAATGATTCTGTTCTAATCAATCAAAATTTAATATTTTCTAAACTCGCAATAAAACTCGATACATTTGTCATAGAATTTTAGAAACAAGTAGTTGATTATATCAGTGGTTCTCAATTAATATAAAAGCGTGGTACACCATTCACGAGGAATACTGACAAAAAAATTACTTGTCCACAATGAGTGACCAATCACAAATTACTATAAATTACTATAGTCGTAAACAATGCTTTCCAATACCAAGCAATAAAAACACTTATATTTTTATGTTTATATATCTGTGTAACGGCTTTCTTATTGAATCATCTTATAAAAATTAATTGAGGTTTTTGATGATATGTATCTTAAAAGCAAATTTAAAGATAAAATGTCATTTTTTTCGAGGAACACGGATTGGGAACAACTGGATCATATGTATGGATTGATAATGGCTGATAAAGCATGGAGATATTTTTCCCGTGAGTCTATTTATGTTGTGATCTGTTAATGTTAAAATATTGGTTTAAAATCACCAGAATATCGAAGTTTAAATGTCCACAATCAAAATTTCTCGATTGAAGTAGAACCTGCTGTTAGGTGTGAAAACAGAACCGCGTATTGTGAAGATTCAATTAAGGCTGGTCGGATATCATGACCAATGAAAGCAACGTCGAATAAACGGCCATCGGAAGAAGGATTAATGCACAGAAATTAACTTAGTTTGCAAAAACTAATTATGAGTGAAATGACACCAAAACTAGAAAATTTGTGAAACCTTAGTCAACATTTCCAGTTACTCACGATTCTCTGAAATTTTTAGAAATGTATAGAGATCTAAATTCATAACATTCATAATATTTCAGGAAAGCAATAAATCAAATTGATTTGTAATAATTATAAATAATTTATTCTAATACAGGTGACCCTCGTATAAGACGGTTTCTATGTTCCTTAAAAGATATGTGTATATATTTTAATTTTTGTGAAAATTCACTTGAAAAAGACAATGCCGAAAATTCGTGAGTATCAACAAACATCGATATATTACTGATGTATAGTCTTCAAACTCTCTTTTTAATATATATTTTTAATATAAGACCTTTTTCTCAAATTCACTACTAATTCACTACTAAAAGCTTAGTTATGAATCACTAAATATTTCGATTTTTGGGCGATTAGGGGTGTGTCATTTTATTTTTTAAATGTGTTAGGGGTAATTTTAAGTATTAAATCGACTCCTTCCTAAACGCCTTCACTATTATTATACTTTGGACCATTTGTGTACCAACTTTGTCGAGTTTTGTACTGTAGCATTCAAACTAAATTCAATCTTTGGTAACAATTTGCACCAATTATTTTCTGTTCTAATATCTGTCAATGATGTTGCCAGAATATCCCGAACTGTTCTTATTATTCGTTCAGATAAAACCATTTGATTGATATTAGTATGGTGAACTAAATTCTTGTTTTATGCCAAATTTTTTCATCCAATCACGAAACATTGATCCTTCAAAAATTCTTCCTCTATCTGTAAGAATACTTTCTGGTTTACCAAACCGATATATTCCAATTATTCAGAATGACATTCAAAATCGTTGATTCATCCTGTGTACTTGTTGCTGATAAATTGACCAATTTACTAAACCGATCTATTATCACTATCATATATATTTTACTTGCTTTTGTTTCCATATATGAAATATCCACTACTATCTGTTCTAATGACCTTTCTCCTGTTCTTGGCAAAAGGATTTCCTTTGTTCTTCCTTGATCAATCTTTCTACTAGCACAAATCTTGCATTTATTAATACATTCCGTAATACTCTGATTCATGTATGGCCAAAAGAAAAAATCTTTTAAATAACATAAGGTCTTCTTAATGCCCAGATGGCATAATTCAATATGAAAATAATTTACCAATGTTTTTACGTACATGTCAGGTACTACAACTGCAATTTTTCCATCTGTATTAATCATCAATACGTCGTCTTGTATCTGTAATATTTTTAAATACTTGAAAATATTACTACTGATTGTTTCATAAGATATATGAGCCTCATTTCCATTAAGATGTGATATGATTTCTGAAATAATTTTGTCTTCGTTTTGCTTCTGCTTAATCATTTCCATAATGTACCGAGTTCCACACTTTTTTTCTTTGGCGTCCTTGTGTTTCATCTGACAATGAGCGCATATCGTATTATTTAAACGAGACATACTATCTGCATTTCCATGTTCTTCTCCCTTCCTATATTGTAACTCAAAATCGTATTCAGATAAATTTGCCATCCATGTTTGAAACTGTGGGCTTATTGGTTTCTTTGTAGTGTTCATAAACACTAATGCCTTGTGATCTGTTCTGGCTACAAATCTTCTGTCATATAAATATTGTCTGAAATGTGCAATAAACTCGTGGAGTGCCAACAACTCTTTTCTAGTAACACAATATCCCATTTCATGTGTTGTCAAATGTCTTGAAACATATGCTATCACTCCTTCAGTACAGTCTTCCTTAATCTGAGATAAAACTGCACCTATGGCTCCAAAGCTAGCATCCGTATCAATAATAAATAGTCGATCTGCCCTTGGAAATTCTAATATTGGTGCTTCACACATAATTTTCTTTATATTGATAAAACATTTTCTACATTCTTCATTCCAAACAATCATTTTATCATTACCTTTCGTGGCTGCATACAAAGGTGCTGCTATCATTGAATAATTCTTAATAAACCGTCGATAATAATTCGTTAAACCTAAGAATGATCTCAATTCTGTGACACTTTTTGGTTCGGTTGCATTTTCAATTTCTGAAATCTTTCTTTTATTTGTTTGAATTCCATTTTCACTCACTGTATGTCCAATGAAATTTAATACACTTTTAAAGAACGCGCATTTCTCAGGATTAACTATCAAACCGGCATCTCTAATTCGTGTGAACACTTCAAATAGAAGTTTATCATGAGTTTCCTTATTTTCTGCGTATATTAAAATGTCATCAAGATATACAACCACTCTTTTAAAAATTAATCCTTCCAATATCTGATGCATCAATTTCTGAAAGGTAGCAGGGGCTGTTGACAAACCAAATGGTAACCTGTTTAAACAGAACTGTCCCTCTTTTGTACTAAATGCCGTCTTCGTTTGGGAATTTTCATGCAACTCTACCTGATAGGCTTGACCTAAATCGATTGATGAAAATATTTTTGACTTACCGATACAATCCAATAACAAATGCATGTCTGGCATCGGAAACAAAAACTTTTCTGTGACTGAATTTAATAACCTAAAATCTAGACACATTCTTAGAGAACCATCTGGTTTTTCACGGACTCTGACATTTTCTCAGAACTCCAGCTTCTAATAAATTCTTTACTAACTTTTCAATTTTGCTTTCTAAATGCATGGATTGTCTTCTGGGATTTTCTAAAATAGGAGGACCTGAAGTCGTTATTTCATGTGTTATTACTTTTGTATGACTTAAGTCAAAACTCGATGCCATAAAAATGTTACTTAAACTTAGATATTAAAGTACCCAACTTCGAATTTCTGTCCAACTTGAGCGTCGATAACGCCTACTCTAACCGATCAGAATCAGTAAATCTCTTAGTAACCAATGTGGCATCAATATTATTGACTTCTTTAAGCTCTATGCCAAATATGCTCATGGTGTCTACCCCTCCTATGAAATCTGGATGAATTTTTCTGACAATAATAACATTCAATTCTCGACATTTGTTGTTCCATTTTGCAACGATATTTACGCTTCCGAGAGGTTTCTCGTCTTCTTTTGAAAATACTCCACTCAACCGTACTATGCTTTCCATCAATGTTGGACTGCCAATCAATCTCCAACATTTGTCACTCATCACACTGATTGAAGCTCCTGAATCCCATAGCATTTCAACATAAAATTCATTTATTTCCATCGTACTCCACTTCCTATCATCATCCTTCTTAAACATCACATCCTTCGTTACAACATTTCGTTTTTTATACTCATCTACTGTCTCGACCCTACTGACGAAATGTAAACAACAGGGTCTTCTTGGTTTTTTTTCTCTCAACATTATGCATGACTGGTTCTATAAATTCTTCTGATCTATCGTCGTCTTCTTCGTGTATACAATACACTCTTCGTTCCGGTCTTTGAGTTACTTCTTGAATTTACTAACAAATTACAACTTCTAAATGAATGACCTTCTTTACCGCATATTAAGCATTTGTCCTTCAACGGACACTCAAATCGCATATGATCACTTTGTCCACAACAAAAGCATTGACCAGGTCTTAACCTTTCTTCTGCTGGCTCAGGTAAACCACAACATCTATTATAAATTTTTCTCGCGATGTTTCATTGAAACTAATGGTGGTGGTCTACGATCAGTAGTTGTCCTTTCATTATATTGTTCTGCCACAGGTTTCACTTTATCAATTTGTCTTTCGTTTCTTTCATTTCTATATTGATAACTTTTTTCTGGTTGATGACTTGAATATATTCTGTTATCAAACGATGATTTCTGAGTCCACTGCTTCTGTTTATCTTGAGCAACGTTTCGCATATGTTGATTTAGCTACTGCCTGAACTTCATCCAATCTTTCTTTTGCATCATAACCTTCTCGTGCCTCATATACCTTTGCTAAATTTCTGATTTCTTCTCTCGTGATGTTGGCCTTCGTTGATATATTTTCTTTCAAACGTTCGTTAATTATTTAACATCACTTATAGTATTTAAATGATTTTTTTAAAGATAATATTAGAGTATGTCAAGGTTAATTTTTGATCAGATCTCGCGCTTAATAAATTCACAATTCCAGCGATGAGATTTCGTAAAAGTTAAGTATATTAAGATAGCCCTTGGGTAAGAGAAAAGATAGTGATGATGAATAGTCACCAAAAATTTTTACGATAAATCTTTCCACGATATCACGCTAAATCTTCTTAAAAATTTCAATTTTTTAGTATGTGTGAACCAAGCCTACCGCCAAAGGGCCTCAAGACGTGCTTCTCCTGAGCGGACAAAAACGCAGATATATGGAAGCTACCTGAACACATTGGGGTATTAAAGAAACGAATTGAAACTTACGAATGTACGTGGTTCTCCTCACCACAAATGAAAGAGAAAACTAAGATATTAAGGCTGGAGCACTGTAGAGACAGTCTCCTGGAAGAGAGCCGGTGCCAACGATTAACGATCAAGGCTCAGTCGGAAGCGTTACACAAAGTGTATTCAGAGGCTGAGATCCAGCGGAGAGTTTGGGAGTACCCGATAAAAGACGGGACAAATGTGTTTCCTGTTCATCATCGAGAAGATGAGTTCCAGTTACCAACGACCTGCTGCATAGGACATGGTTGCAATTTTCCACCCATAACGGATCCAGTTCTATCCGGATCTTCAGGGAAAACCCATGTACCTGCCGAAATCACGAAAACTAATTCTATGTCAACATCCATTTCCTAATGACAAACACCTCGCCTCATCCACAAATAAACGAAAACGCCCATCTCGGGCCGAAAAGAATCAAAAACGACGGGACACCATCCGCCGCCCTGGAAGCATCCTTATTTGCGGCCCGAGCTCCGAAAACAAGTCTGTCTGTCCCGGAGAAGAGCTTTAAAATAGTCTCCACTGAAATATTCCACATTCAAGAAGACAGCCAGGCTACAGGTGGACATAGATGTCCCTGTTGGCTGAGGGCGAGATGCTGTAGCATGTCACGTTATACGAGTAGGACAAACCCCATTTGTACTCAAACGATTCGCATTTCCGAATGAATTGTGTAAATACTCTCTATCTCTTAACATTTGGTGTATGGCTCATTGATAATCATTTTATATATTTTTGTCTTTGCATAATAAATCTTGTTGATGTCGGCATTAGTATTGTTATGCTCAGTTGTTTGATTGTATGCTTGAGATTTACTGTATCGGCTAACGGATAAGGATCAACAATGGAAAGACGTCCCTTTGGACCAGGGCACCGTTTTGCTTAATCGAATTAGATAAGACCTTCTATGGCACTCCAGAACCCGAACTGTGAACTTTACCGGGAGTAGTTCTACCATAGGAGCTCACCTGCTGGTAAATTCCGACCTGTGTACATCACCAACGTGTTACATCACCATGGGCACACATAAGGGAGATGATTCGTAATTCATGAAGGTTGCTTAGGCAGCACAGTCTGAGCGCATAAATCTTTCCTCTTCCCTAATTAACCAACATTGAAGTCATTGAAGGTTTTTTTGAATTCAAAATTTTTTATCCTTTCCGAAGAAAGTTTAACTTTCACTAACTTTTCATATACAATTCTACAGCGAAAACTACACATCCATTCGATGTGTTATAAATCCAGGTTTGTGAATCGTAGTTTATTATCATGTTTTATATTACTTAAAATGTCCATCTAATGACAATCAATATTTGAATTACGTCACTTAATTTAATTAAAACTAGACTACTTGTGTTGGACACTTTACTGTATCTGAATGTCACTGAATTACCTGTATCAGAATTCAGTTACGATCAACCTTAACCATGTCGGATATTTCCGTGGAGAAATGAAATATCTATCTAGAAAATGGATATTAATTGCATTAAAAGAAAGTAGAAAAATTCCATTTATTCTATCCAACAATATTGTACAAGCGCGTTTCAAACAGTTGAGACGCTTTTACTTGCTTTAATAAATTTGAAATTTTAAACGTTTTATTAGTTGGTCAAAGAAAATACATATTCATTCTCATTATCTTCCATCAGATTTGTAAAATCCCAATGCGCGTAAATTAAACAACTGGATGAAACTATAAAAAAAACCAATAAATTGATAACAAATGAAATTTACATTGTATTTTTTGACAATTCAGTTGCAAACAACTTTTTTTCCAAATAGAAAAATGCATCCTTCGAATGACAATTGAATTTAATATTAAATATATAAACCAATTTAATTAAAAAAATTACATGATAATTCAATAAAACATTTTATTATTAGCTGATAAATTAATCTATTTTTTCATAGCTTCTTTGACAACTCTACAGATTTCGTTTCTGGCGGATCTAATATTGATTGGAGAGTCTGATTCGAGGACCAAGTGTAGAGGTTTCTCTCCGATTTGTTCAAGCTTTTTTATGTCTTTCGGAGCCATAAAAACTCCTTTCACTGTCAAAGCAACATCGAAATTCTCGCTGAGATTTGTACGAAGATCTCTGGTTGTTAGTAAATATCGAATATTAGCCGGTAAATTATTAATAGGTATTTCCTCTCTTGATGACGGTGTAATATCTCCCGAAGATTCGACAACACTTCCTGTGCTATCGAGTTTCATGTTCAGTTTCATAGCCATTTGATGGGCGGCTTTAGCGTGATTTTGAGCTTCATAGGAAGGGATTTGGGGAACAAGGGGGTTTGCATTAGGTTGAAGAGATGGGCGTTGAGATGTCAATTGTATTTCTTCGAGTACGGCTTCATCTTCTTCGGTTATTTCTTCGGGACAATATTTGAAAAGCTCTTGAAGCTTTTTATCTTTTCCTTTCCTTGCTTCCGCAGCATCAAATTTATATCCATGACCACGAAATCCTGATGGGGCTTTAATAGTTTTACCTTCCGATACCATTCTTTCTGTGTAGCGGGCGTAAGCTTCCGTTAATTCTGTAGGTATTTCTTGGCCATTTTCCTTTAATGCCTTTATCAAATTGCCAATCATAACTTCCTGATCCGAGGTGACAAATGTATAGGAATATCCTTTGTTTCCTGCTCTTCCGGTGCGACCGCATCGATGTATATAATCCTCATAGTGATTAGGACAATCATAATTCACTACCATCATCAAATCATTGACATCCAATCCTCTCGCTGCAATCGAGGTTGCAATCAATATAGGAACTGTTCCAGATTTGAAATTGAACATTCCTTCTTCTCGTTTTTCTTGGGTCAGGCCGCCATGAATCATCGACACTTCAAATCCCTGATGAGTGAGATTGCTTGATAATATTTGAGCAGTTTCCTGGGTTTCGACAAAAACTAAACTCTTTCCCCGGTATTTGAATTCGCTTAACAGTTCAACCAATTTCAGGAATTTATCGTTCTCGTCTAATAAATATACGTGTTGAATAACATCAGTACAAACTTTGTTTCCTCCATCAACTCGCACCTCAATTGGCTCTTTCATAATTTTCTTGGCGACTGCCTCAATCCTCCTAGGAAATGTTGCACTGAACATAACGGTTTGTCTGTCCGGTCTAATTCTGCTGATAATGGCCATGACTTGAGGTTCAAATCCCATGTCAAACATTCGATCAGCTTCATCAAGTACAATAAATGTACATCGACTTAAACTCAGATTCCTTCCACCATTCGTAGCCATTATGTCAATGATTCGACCTGGAGTTCCAACTACGATTTCAACTCCTCGTTTTAATCGACTTATTTGTTGTGCAGTATCAGCTCCACCATAAATGCAACCACAATTAACATCTCTTAATGCATAAGTGATTTTTTCAATTTCTTGATGTATTTGGATACTCAATTCTCTTGTGGGACACAATACAATGGCTATTGGACCTTCTCCGACAGTAACATTCGGTTGATTATGTATGTGCCGAATTAATGGTAATAAATATGACAACGTTTTCCCACTTCCTGTTTTTGCAATACCTATCACATCCTTTCCACTCATTATTGCTGGAATAGTTTGAGATTGAATTGGTGTTGGTTCGTTCATTTTATTATATTTCAATGCATTTAAAATCTTCATCGAAACAATTGCATGTGACCATTTAGTAATGGGTTTTGGACATTCCTTTCCTTTTACAACTATTGCCATTGACCTTCTTAATTCTTTAACTTCTTTTGCTGTCATTTTGGAAATTTCCGGAACTTCTTTATATAAATTAAAGTCATATTTTCGATAATAAACCTTATCGTGATTAACATCGGGTAATTTTTGCTTCTTTTCTTCGAATAAGGCTTGAGTTATAGATTCGAGCGTTTCAGGTTCAACAGTTTGATGGTATTCGTCAGTATCTTCAATGTGGTCGTCGGTAAATTCGCCAGTTTTCGCTATACTCGAATCCTTTACTGTTTTTATCAAAGTTGACATATACGCGTCAATAGAATCAACTTCTGCATCGACATTATTTTCCTTATCTGATTCTTTGACAACTGGGATTACTGAAATCGATTTTGGTAACATTTCAACAAAATCATCAGAATCATAGTCTAGGGCTGGAGGATCTTCAGTTGCAACATCTTCCGCTAGTTCTTTTTTATTGTCTTTTTTCAACGATTTTTCCATTGCCTTTTCAGGTGATTTTTCTTTTTTATACTTTTTAGATTTATCATCTTTGCGATCTCTTCTGTCTTCTCTTGATTTCGATCTTTCACGTCGTTCTTTGGATTTACGTCTCACTCTTTCTCGTTCCTTTGACCTAGACTTCCTTCTATCTTTACTTCTTTCAACTGATCGAGATCTTCTCCTTTTTCGATCTTTAGATCGAGATCGTTCTCGTCGACGTTCTTTGGATTTAGATCGCTTTTTTTTATCCTTTAATTCCCGGACCTTTCGTCGTTTTTCATCTTCAGTATCATCGTCTTGGATTAATTTATCGGAATACATGATAAAATATCTAATTTAAGACTTACAATTATAACAAATTTGAAGTTTCGTTAAAACGTTTAAACTGAATAAAAAATATTTGTATAAGACATCTAAAATTTCATTAATTAAAGATTTACCAAAATCAATCAATACTGTTAAGCTTTAAGTAGACAATAACACAAGGACAGTGTGATGGTTGAAATAAACACCTTAAAGAATATTGAAACAAATATATATCTTATTGGTTATAACAAAATTCGGATGACTTTTTGAAATGATTTAAAAAATGAACAAATAATTATTTTTAAAAATTATAAGATTTCATTTTTATAATATGAAAATATAATTTTTTATTATTTGTTACTCTATTTGAAAATTTAAAATTTAGTTTTTAGCGTTAATGGGTTAAAGTAAAATATTGTTTCAGAATAAAAAGAAACAAGTTGGTTTTCTAATCAACTAAAAAAATGATGATAATATCACGAAAAAAATATCCTTATAAAAACCATCTGATAAATTTCTTATAAACAAACCAACCTTCAAATCAGAGATTTACTTTCAAACTGCAATTGTAGTGAACCTTTATCAACTATCATGACCATGTTGTCCAAAGATCACAAAGATCCTTTATAAAGTAGACATCTTGTTTTCGCCGTTGACACTTCATCTCCAACTCTTTCAAAAATTCCTGCTGAAATCCTTAAAATCTTTTTAACCTGGTTCCTTATCATCTTAAAAACATCAACCAATTTGTTGCAAAAGTCTCAAACTTATCTCTATTCACATAATCAGAGCAACAATACTTATATGGATCTCTTGACGTCTCAAAATTTTATGAATCCATCCCTCACTGGAGAAAACAACGTCTTTGCAATCGTAGCTTTTTTCTTTGAAACCTTCAAACCGGAAACAGTTTTCACTGAATTATCCGAACAAGACTTCATAGAAATTATCGAACTAGCTATATACTCAGACACTGTATTAATTAATGGAAACCCGTTTAAATAAGTTCATGGTTTAGCCACGAGAAACAACCTTTCGCCAATTTTCGCCATTCTTTACATAGACCATATTGAAACTAAGATTAGATCATTTTTTAAAGATAAAATCCTGATGTGGAAAAGATATATTGATGACATTTTCATAGTCTCCACAGTAGCTCTCAGTCATCATTTTATCACATGCAAACTCCACCAAAACAAATATATAATAATTCACTATTGAACTACCTCACTCAGAAGGCAAAATTTCTTTTTTAGATACCATGTCTGAAGGTCCAGGCACATTCACTTTCAACACAGATTTATTTGTTAAAAACCTACATAGTGGGCACATTCTTGATAAAGTCACATTCCACTTGAACGAAAAATCGCTTTATTAGTAGGATAGAGAAAAGGAGAAATAAAGAACTGTTCTGAAAAACAAGAAATCCCGGAAAACTTCAAAATATGGGTTCTGCAAAGTGCATACACAAAAGAGTTCATAGTAAAATACTTTTTAAATGAATATAGCCTCCTATAGTCTCAATACACAAAAATAACATGTTAATAAACCAGTAATATACCCACACTTTCCTTTCTTAAACAATAAGACATGTAATATAATTATATCTTACATCCGCAATACGGATTTACCAGTTCATATTCACTCAACCTTCACCACCTCTGCACCTTTGAAATCACAACTTTGGAAATCTCAAAAATCTCCAACATCACACCTGTTTTATCGAGATTGTCTAGACCACTCATCTGCCAAATGATTTTGCTTCTCAAAAAAACATTGTATATCAAATCACTTGCACAAGATGCAACTCAACGTACATAGGGGAAACACATAGAACATTCCGAACAAGACTCAACGAACACATCAAAAACAAAACCAGTAATTATTACGAACACTGGAATCAGCAGGCCCGGCATTACGCACAGACAGAGCAGGCGGCCCTCGCCTTTTTAATACTTAATTGCAAAAATTGAAAAACAAAATTCAAATTTAAAAACAAAAAATAAGTTTACAAAGAACAATTTTGGAAAAATCAATAAAGCGATTTCCATGCAATAAATAACATTATAGCTATTTCCCAGAGCTTGTATAGGCTACAAGCCATTGCAACATACACTTTAATGTATGATAGACAAAACTTTGTAGATTTTGATTTTGCGAGCTATTACGCTTAATTCCGCAAGTTAAAAGTATCTATAATACATGTTGGTGGGTTCATCAGTCGATGACTCACCATTTATGACAATGTAAAGTTATTTATTTCATTTCATTTATTCAATTTTACAAGTTTTTTTGATTTAAGTAACTTTTAAGGTTTGAATTTTGATTTTATAAAATTATGAGATCGCTATTCAAGCTCTTAAATGTTACTTGTGGTCAACATTTTGATTATAAATTATTTTTAATTAATTTTCAGGTTTTTTAGGAATTTTATGACTATGAATTTATTTGGAATTATTTCGGTAAAATGTAAGTTAGATTAATATTTTTAACTATAAATAAATAAAGAAATCATCAAACACATTAATTTTTTTAAGACATTTAAAAAAGAAGCGTAGTTTTTTTAAGTTTTTGTAATCTTCTTTTTCCAACTCATTTATATGGCGAATTTTCTCATTTTATGTAATTCTATGAAATTATTATTTTTTTATACAAGTTATTAAAATTTACGATTTTCGAATTTTTTTCTGCAAATGTTGATGGACCTTGTTGAATATTAGAAATACTACCTTCACACAAAGTCGTTTGACAAGAAATATCTGATATACTTTAAAATATTTTAATTAATTATAATTAAATGAAAAATTCTTACATTGTCAATTCTTCACCTTCGCAAAAAGCTAGCGTTTCCAGAGAAATATCTAAAAATCTAAAGAAATAATAACTTCAAAAATATTTTTTAAATAGATTTTACGATGTTTTGTCGTCCTTTTATCGAAAGTTCAAAGTAGAGTTGTCCGATTGAAAATCCAATTTTTTTTAATATATTACAAATAATGATATGTTAACAATATGTTAATTACTTTTAACTTTCAGAATAAAAAAAGCTATATTAATCTTCCGTGTATTTTATATTATGTGTGCTGTGTCTGTATGTAAAATTATTATAAAGTGAAAGGACTCTTGCAACACCGAATAACATTTGCTTTTATTAACTCTTTTATCAGTTCTTCAATCCTTTTCTCCATGTGCATCGGTTGACGTGAGGATGTTGCATTATTGGGCCTCCTTTTATCCGCATCTCATGTCGAACTAAGTTTGTAAATTCCAGATCGAATTTCGATGCCATAAAAATTCCGCCGTATTCCCTGATCATTCCTTCAATATCTTTATTATTCTCACCTGCCATCGCCACTAGTGCTTTATTTATTCTTTCTTCATCAGTGTAAAATTTGTTTATCAATGACGTTTCTATATTATTGATTTTCACTAACTTTACTCTAAACTCTTTCATTGTATCAATGCCCCCTATGAATTCGGGTTTGATCTCTTTTACCACTACTGCTGTGATTACTTTGGTCTTCTGATTCCATGTGGCCGGTATAGTCATGTATCCCATTGCTTCGTTGGAACCGGAGTTTGTTATGTTTGGTTGTAGATACTCCAGTTTTTGTTTCAATTGTCGTAGGAAATCTGTGGGCTTGTTGTCCCCTAACTGTGTATTGTTGAGGCATGACTCTAGCATTTGCCTTCTGTTGACCTTGTTTTTGTTGGTCAATATGTTACACAGTTTGGTAAAAGGGTCGTCGTCTTTTGATATTTCATCGATTTGATCGGCGATTTCGTTTAATTTGTTGCTTGGTAGTGCTGCTATTATGTTGGAGCATAGGGATTTTGTTGACTTAACTCCCGATAGCGCTAGGGTTAGTTTCGCGAATTCTAACCATTTTTGCGGTGTTCCGTTGTCATCTGTGAAATAGTTGGGGATATTTGTTTTTGGGTTGATTATTGAATTAATGGTATGTGTGTTTTCTGGGTTGGTGTTTGGGTTGTAGTAGTAATTTGTGCTTTCAGGTGTTTGAGTATTATCGTAGTTGTTGGGTATTTGTGGAATATTTGTTGGATTTGTTTGATTTGAAGCCATCAATTGTTTTGTTGCTGTTTTTTTATTGCTTGTTGTGCTAAAAAAATAGTGGTTTGTTTGAAGGATATGGCCTACTGTGTTCGGCCAACAGTGTCACTAGCCTTTATAGTTCTATAATAACTATACTGAAAGGTTTCGTGATTGAAAGAAAACGTCGAATGCGAGTGTCGTGTTGTGTTTGCTTTGCTTCAGACACCATTTGTTAAGTGGTATGTTTAATAAGAAAATTGATGGAGTAGTATGTTTGATAAGAAAATTGATGAGCCCGAAAGAGTCTCCGTTAAAACTTGTGACGGGACAATCGGGTTGCAGGCTGTGTTATGTGTCGTAACAGTAATAAATAAAAAACAAAATTAATATTTAACAATATTCAATTATTATTACACGTTTAATAACAAGATAAAAATAATCGTATTTGGGTCAGCTAGTTATTCAGTTCCTCGATATAATTTCTTTAATCAGTTTCTTGATATAATTTCTTTAATCGTTTCTTAATATAATTTCTTTAATCGTTTCTTGATATAATTTCTTTAATCGTTTCCTAATATAATTTCTTTAATCGTTTCTTAATATAATTTCTTTAATCAGTTTCTTGATATAATTTCTTTAATCGTTTCTTAATATAATTTCTTTAATCAGTTTCTTAATATAATTTCTTTAATCGTTTCTTAATATAATTTCTTTAATCAGTTTCTTGATATAATTTCTTTAATCGTTTCTTGATATAATTTCTTTAATCGTTTCTTAATATAATTTCTTTAATCTGTTTCTTGGTATAATTTCTTTAATCGTTTCTTAATATAATTCCTTTAGCTTTTGAATTTTCAATTTGTAGTTTTTGAAACTAAATAATTAATCATTTTTTTCTTTCGATTTTTTTATTTCCTATAGCGATAATTTACTATAGCAAATTATCGCTATATAGTTTTTTTTTGAAAATCTGGATTTCCCAGATGGTGTCATTTTATATTTTAGTATTCACAATTCCTAATTGTGAACACTAAAATATTAACAAAATTAGCTGTACATTACAATATGTATCTTAAAAGCAAATTTAAAGATAAAATGTCATTTTTTCGAGGAACACGGATTGGGAACAACTGGATCATATGTAAAGATTGATAATGGCTGTTAAGTATGGAGATATTTTTCCCGTGAGTCTATTTATGTTGTGATCTGCGAATGTTAAAATATTGGTTTAAAATCACCAGAATATCGAAGTCTAAATGTCCACAATCAAAATTTCTCGATTGAGGTAGAACCTGCTCTCAGGTGTGAAAACAGAACCGCGTATCGTGAAGATCAAATTAAGGCTGGTCGGATGTCATGACCAATGAAAGCAACGTCGAATAAACGGCCATCGGAAGAAGGATTAATGCACAGAAATCAACTTAGTTTGCAAAAACTAATTATGAGTGAAATGACACCAAAACTAGAAAATGTATATAATCCTCATAGTGATTAGGACAATCATAATTCACTACCATCATCAAATCATTGACATCCAATCCTCTCGCTGCAATCGAGGTTGCAATCAATATAGGAACTGTTCCAGATTTGAAATTGAACATTCCTTCTTCTCGTTTTTCTTGGGTCAGGCCGCCATGAATCATCGACACTTCAAATCCCTGATGAGTGAGATTGCTTGATAATATTTGAGCAGTTTCCTGGGTTTCGACAAAAACTAAACTCTTTCCCCGGTATTTGAATTCGCTTAACAGTTCAACCAATTTCAGGAATTTATCGTTCTCGTCATTTTGGAAATTTCCGGAACTTTTTTATATAAATTAAAGTCATATTTTCGATAATAAACCTTATCGTGATTAACATCGGTTAATTTTTGCTTCTTTTCTTCGAATAAGGCTTGAGTTATAGATTCGAGCGTTTCAGGTTCAACAGTTTGATGGCATTCGTCAGTATCTTCAATATGATCGTCGGTAAATTCGCCAGTTTTAGCTATACTCGAATCCTTTACTGTTTTTATCAAAGTTGACATATACGCATCAATAGAATCAACTTCTGCATCGACATTATTTTCCTTATCTGATTCTTTGACAACTGGGATTACTGAAATCGATTTTTCGTCTGGTACATCTCTTCTTCTGCCTCGTCTCTTCGTCGTTCATTTCTTATTTCACAATTTATTGTCTTGACTTCACCGACGAAATGAAACCCATGGAGTCGCTGATGTTTTTTCCATCTTCTCTCAATATAGTATATTTCTCAGGGACACTGTATCTATCTTCCATATTGCTGTAATCCATTCTGAAATCCTGGCTGTTCTCGGTGTAATCTCTTGTTTCAGATTTTGAATCTTCTTCTTCTATGCACGCTATTCTTTGATATCGGTGTGGAACATCTTTCCGTAACGAAAAAGAATCTCGGAACCCGTGACCTCCTTTGCCACATATCAGGCATTTATTTCCCAGTGGACACTCATACCTTCTATGTCCCCTATCGCCACAGCAAAAACAATTAACTACCGTTAATTTTGGGACCGATGCTTGTGGTAGTCCACTACTTTCGTTGTACAACCTCCTTGCAATATTCTTCATGGATATTGTTGGCAGCTTCCTTTCTGAGCTATTCGGGATTCTCGCATTTCTCAAGAATTGTTCTCTTGGAGATTGTTCTCGACGACCATGGTTATTTCCTTCGTATTGTATTGGTCCGCGTATAGGATGTTTGTCTCTTCTTGATCTGTGGTTACTAAATGACTCTTCTGATAGTCTTCTTTGTGGTGATGTAGGCATAGGGATCTTGGGTATTCTTTTGAATTCTCATCTGTCCTCTCTCAATCACGCTAGCATATGTTCTTTGACCGATTGCTTTAATAAATTCCGTTTTATTGTTTCCATTTTTGTTACTATCAAATATTTTCGCCAATATTCTCGTTTCTTCAATTTTTGTTTCTGGTTTCGTCAATAAGTAGATGGATTGGGCACCGCTGGCACAGGGCACCGCTAGCACAGTACCCCCCCCCCCGGTCGTCATATTTTTCAAAAATATGCTAAGTCTAAAAGTACATTTTTTTAAACAAAGACATATGACTCATCAAGGTCATTGAAACAAAGACCATGACTCATAGTATGACTCATCAAATTTCTCGAGGTCATTGAAACAAAGACCATGACTCATCGAATGACTCATCAAGGTCATTTTCAAGGGCGTATGACTCATAATATGAGGCACCAAGGTCAAAAAATTTTTTCAAGGTCATTTAAACAAAGACCATGACTCATCAAGGTCATTTTCAAGGTCGTATGACTCATAATATGACTCATATGACCTTGAAAATTTTTTTTCAGGGTCGTATGACTCATAGTATGACTCATCAAAATTTTCAAGGTCATTTAAACAAAGACCATGACTCATAATATGACTCACCAAGGTCATTTTCAAGGGCATATGACTCATATGATGACTCTTATGACCTTGAAATTTTTTTTCAAGGTCATCTGACTCATCCTATGACTCATCAAGGTCATTTTCAAGGTCATATGAGTCATAGTATGAGTCATATGTCCTTGAAAAAATTTTCTCAAGGTCATATGACTCATACTATGACTCATCGAAATTTTTCAAGGTCATATGACTCATACCATGACTCATCAAAAATTTTCAAGGTCATCTGAGTCATCCTATGACTCTTCAAGGTCATTTTCAAGGTCGCATGACTCATCCAAGGTCATTCCCAAGGTCATATGAGTCATCGCGATGAGTCATCAAGGTCATATTATTATTTTAAAAATATTATTATTTTTATTATTATTTTTAAAAATATTATTATTTTATTTTTAATTTTTTTCAAAGTTCCCGCCAACGAAACTTAATAATCGATAGCCCATTTTAAAGCTCAATCCAAGACCTTTCGAATGAGCTATATATTATTATTATTATTATTATTATTATTATTATTATTATTATTATTATTATTATTATTATTATTATTATTATTATTATTATTATTATTATTATTATTATTATTATTATTATTATTATTATTATTATTATTATTATTATTATTAATCTATATACTCTGAGTCTATATACTCCTAGTCTATCCGACAAAATATTTTGTCCCCCTATGGGTAATGCTCACAAGGGTACTGGTCACGCTCAACAAATCAACAAATCAACAAAACATACATTTATTTAAACAATAAAATAATGTAAAATTAACAAAGGTAAACTAAATATTGATGTACTATTCGCAGCAATATTGTTTGAAATTGGTAACGTTGAATTGATTTTCAGATATTCTATTGATCCTTTGATTGTTTGAATTTCTCTTAATAATAATTCAATCTTTTTTAACAAATAATCATGCTTCTTATCAATTATTTTCATATTCTTTTTATTTTCAACAATAGAGTTATTGAAAACCTTAATATGATCAATCAATTCAAATTTTATATTTTGTATATATTCAAATGATAGTTCATAACTGTTTTCTAAATTCTCCAATCTTTGAGATATTCTTTTTCCTGGATGCTTTGACCATTTTGGTTTGTCGAGAATATATAAAATATCCATCAACTTGGCTGTATTCGGACAAACACATATTGATTTATTAAAAGACTCCACTGTTATTGTTGTATTGTGTGAGCACACACTCGTTATAATAATTAGCAATATGAATATAGTTTTCATGGTGTATCAAATCAAAACCTTTCTTTTACATTTATAGTCTATCAACCAATCAAAATCATCCGGTATTAGTATAAATAAAACATCATATTTTAAATTATTGTAAAAATGTCTCAATTTATGGAAAATCTTTTAAGAGAACTCGTCAACAGGAATATTATGGAAAGCCTATGTTTCCTGGTCGATCGGACCGAAAAGATCATAGAAGGTAATCACATTGATTATGAAGATGTGATCAATTCTGATTGTCTCGAAACCAAAAAATTCTATTTTAATAGAATTTTTAACTGTCTATGCGACGATCAGATGAAGTGGACCCGAATACTAGTAGGGTTCGCTTATATGAAAATAATAATCCAAAGAAGTCTATGGGACTCAGAGCACTATTATCAGTGGTCTCAAGAAGTAATACTTTTATAATTTATATTTTATTAATATTTATTTTCTAGATAATCAAGTCAAAGTTTCAACCATGGATTGAAGCCAATGGCGGATGGGGCGTACTCAATCAACTCGCCAGAAATGCGAAGGAAATTGATGATCAGAAAAGAAAATTTAAAAACTATGTAAAACTTGCAACAGGTGTTGCTATTTTGTATATTTTAACCAGATTTTTAAATAAAAATTAATATAGTTATTTTGTTTGATTTTTAAATAAATTTTTAAATAACATTTTAAATAAATTTACAAACACTAATTAACTAAGATTTATTAATTAACACATTCACAGTCGTCATCTCCACATTTCATTATATTTTCAACGACATGATCAATACAATCATTCGTAATATTATCATTAGATTCATCTTTAGATTCATCTTTAGATTCATCTTTAGATTCATCTTTAGGTTCCTCTATAGGTTCATCTATAGGTTCATAGATTTCCTCATCAATTTCTTGAGTATCGGTTTCTTGAGTTTCTTCCTCATCATCAAATCCTGTATCTTGACTCTCAACTAACCAGCCGATATTTAAGGCATTTGTAATAGATAATATGTCCTCAATTTTCACACCAGATATTTCTGCTAACTTTTCCAACAAAAAGTTGATTAAAAATTCTAAATAATAAATAATTCGGTAATTAATTAATCATGTTAACCTTTTTCTGCAGTCATTTTCATCACTTTAAAACTATATTATAATTTTGTTTATAGATTTTCTTTGTTAAATTTGCATGTCATTTGCATTTATGTTGCAATTAATAAAGAGAAAAACAAATCTGACTAATACATTTATTAAATATAACATTAAAATATTTGTGAAAGTCTAGCAGACATAATTTTCCAAATAGGAGAATATACATCATTATTATCAACTTTATATCCCTGGATTGCTATTGTTATATACCAATTTTCATTTTCTTTGAAACTGATTTCATCAAAAGCATCATAAAATCTTGCATATCTATTGTTGAACCATGCATGTTGATTACACGATAGATTCGAATCTATCCGTTTAAAAACATCATCAATAGTTTTGACATCAATCATTGAAAGCGTGCCGGATAAGAATTCGAATTTAGTCGGAATTAGCTTGACTGGTGCAACCAATTTCATATTGATTTCTTCTTTCAAAAAATACATTTTGTAGTTGTGGAACATTTGAACTGGTTGTATCATTTCTTTTGGTTTTTCGGTGCTTGAAATTTTCTTGGTCATCGTGAATAATGAATAAATTTAAATGTTACAGGGTTTTTATACCTTTGACTCATGTCTATCAACCAATCAGATTACAGCATGTCTTTGTTTAAAATTGCAGGTCATTTGCATTAATGCTGCATTTATGTTCTATTAATGTTTTATTATTAATGTTTTATTATTATTATTATTATTACTATTACTATTATTTCTATTACTATTATTATTATTACTATTATTACTATTTCTATTATTATTATTATTAATATTTCTATTATTATTATTATTATTATTATTATTATTACTATTTCTATTATTATTTATATTATTACTATTTTAAATATAAAGAAAAAACACAATTCAAACACGAAATACATTTATTGATAACCCAAATCAACAATCCGGGAGTAGTGAAACCTTCTCAGAGTTTTCACTAACTCCCATTCGACATATCGCCGATATCGATCGGCACAACATGAGAATCCGATGATGCACTGGTACTCTGGCTCCATTTGTTTGATGGTTCTGTTTATCTTTATATCCCACAGGAACTGGTGAAATACCTCCATTATTCTAATTTGAGTTGTGTAGAAAATGAGGTCCGGAATTATTTCTGCTTCTCTATCCTTGATAATTTCAATAATTTGCGGATAATAATATTTTATCCTATCGATCATAACTTTTAAATATTTTTCTAAAATAATAATAAATAGTAAATAATGTGAAAATAAAAATTTTAAATTTACCGGAATCGTCAATATCCTTCATGAGGGTTGCAGAGCTTGGTAATTTGTACATGATGTTGAAAAAATGAATTCTAAACAAAAAACCGTTTGTTTAAATCAATCAATAACCAATAAGAAATTAACCAATTAGAAATCGACCAATGAAATTATCTCATTTCGAACATTGTCAACAAATTCTCTATACTCCAAATTTCTCAACCCCAACATGACAACCTTTCCACTAGCAAACACATTGACACATATAGGGTTATATTTTAATAGTCTTAGTGCCGGAAACAATTCCGGTTCAAACATACAATCACATTTTTTCGACATGTTATATAGATTGATACTATGTCCCATATCCATAGTAACGGTAATTGATTGGATTTTAATATTATTTATTCGATATTGTAATTTATTAATATCCAAAGGTTTCTTACATCCCATGATTCGACATTTACCAGTCTTGAAAAATATTATCGGATATTTCCCGCTTCTATCGATAATTTGCTGGGGTTTCCCTGGTGGGAACCTCATATTCGATACATCAAAATTTCCTCGATAATTTATATTTGCTAACATTATTAAATCATTTATGAAAATTAGTCTTTATATACAAATTGAGCATGAGTTCATTAAATCATCGAATATAAACAAATACACATATATAAAATTTTTGAAATGGAATTAAGAAATGATGCAGTATACCAAATCGTTGGTCCGAGTGGTAGTGGAAAAACATTATTTGTTTGTAAATTACTAAAATCAAATTTATTCAAATCAAAATTCAACAGGATTTATTGGCATAGGGGTGCTGATGAAGAACATGGATTAACTCAATCAAGTTTCTGTAAATTAAAAAACATGAAAATAGTAAAGGGATTCGATAAAAACTGGTCCAGCCGATTAAAGAAAGGCGATGTCATTATTATCGATGATTTGTATCAAGAAGCTAATAAAGAAAAAGATTTTAATAATTTATTTACAAAGATCAGCAGACATGTCGGTGTAACAGTTATTTTCATAACACAAAATCTATTTCATCAAGGTGGGCACATCGAACACGTAATTTAAATGTACAATATTTAGTTATTTTCAAGAATCCTAGAGATGCAACAGTGATTGATTTTCTTGCACGTCAAGCATACCCTAACAATCGTAATTTTCTTATCAGTGCATTTCAAGATGCTACAAAAATACCTCATGGATATATATTTCTTGATTTCACACAACAATGTCCCGATGATTTACGTGTAAAAACAGATATTTTCAACCCAAAAGGTGCCATGGTTTATAAACAAAGTTGAAAACCTCTATGAATAATAATGTTTCTAAAAGCAAGGGTGAAAAATATTAAGAAATTAAGAAAAGGTATTAGAAAGACTATTAAAGTTCCAAAAGTTCCACCAACAACTAGTTATACACCATATAAAAAACTTGTAACTGAAAATTTCTCTGCAATGAATCTTATTTCGAAAAATCCTAAACCTAAACGTAAAACCCGTAAAACCCGTAAAACCGGTAAAAAAGTAGTTAAAAATCATCGCAGTTTTCCATTTTTTAATGCATTGTTAAAGGCCCCGAGTATGAAAAGAATGAATATATTGCAATCATTCCCAAATTTTGTTGTCGATGATTTACTCAATATTATACTTAAAGTAGTCAAAGGCAAAATTAAAATCAGTAAATCAAAAAAGCATTTATTGAGCAAACATAGGAAACCATTGTTATCTTTAGTAAATAATAAAAATCGTAAGCAAATGAGAAAAATTATATATAAACAACAAGGTGGATTTATTGGTGCATTAATGCCTCTGGCATTATCATTATTAGGTGGAGTTGTAGGAAATCAATCATAAACAATGGGTGCTAATCCTTCATTGCCCGACATTAAATTTTTAA